>ML779967.1:625030-635744 GCA_009831015.1 Picea engelmannii
TATATTTCTTTCCATATAGTTATCAAGTGTCATGTGGTGTGCGTTGGTGTGGAGAGTTATGTGAAGACTTTGGTGGCTATGGAGGTCATGGGGTCAAACCCTGTTGAGTCCATAACTATTGATATTCACTAGCCAATATTGGCCAATGAGGGGTTGCCACATGGCAACCTCTCATTGGCTCTTTTAGTGCCACATTTCAAATTAGGATTGCACCAATTATCCGCCACTTGTCAACCGATGATTGATCCACCTATATTTTTCACAGTTAGTTTCCAAATCATTATACAATCATTCTAGATGGAACCTTTGGGTGTGGCCATGCCACTTGTACAGTCATGCCACGTGTCACCCTTTTACCCGTTTGATTTTGACTTTGCTTATTTGACTGGAACTTTGGTCACTTATAACTTTTTCATATGAACTTCGTTTGAGGTGTGATTTGTGTCGTTGAAAAGATGACAATGAGCTCTATGCAATAATGACCCTTTCATGAAATTTTGATATGGATACATTTTGATCTTTTATGGATCCCCTGGGACCTCTATGAGAATTCTAAATCCTCCTGGACCTCTGTGAGAGTTCCTTATATCCTCTTAGATCAATAGTACACATCATGAGGTGCGAGGGATACTGATTTAGAATATCAACGCTTGGTCAATTAGATTTACTACTTAGTTGATGGCTTGTAAGATCATATCCACTTGTATAAAGGAGAAGTGTCTATTCGGGGTAGTCATTGCAGTTGAGCGGTGTGTAGAAGATATTCAGACAACCTGGGCCCGATATGTACTAAATGAGTGCATTGACAACTATCTATATGCCTAGGACTCTAGGAAGGATTTTCATTATAGCTAGATACTAATTCTCCTTGCCATGGTGATCTGGAGACCTCCTCGGGGTTTTGAATGACCTGCTAGGAGTAGACATGCGTTTGATGCCCCCGGCTTTATTTGATTGCATAAGAGTAGGGATCCTGCCACCCAAAAGTCCCATGATGAGCTTTTCCAGGGCTAGTACCAATAATTGATTCAAGAAACTGCTTTGCAAGTTCACATCCCACTCACCATTATGGATAGGTATGTTGGATACCTTCTATTTAATTGTACTTTTCATAATGTGTTCATATATCCCATTGATGATGAGAGGGTTGCGATGGTGTAACTATTTTTCTACATAACTGAAGAAGGCATCCAAAAAGGCATGGTTGAATGGCTTGCACATCTACAACCAAGACCAATTGAAGAAATGGGCAATCTCGAAATGTGCACTAAATGCAACCAAGAAAGAAAGAAAGCTAAGGTTGTGTGGTTGTAGGTGTAGTGCACAATTCTCCCCGATGAGGGATCCAAAGATGACCTATCATCCAAGAACCCACAAGACCCACACTCCACACAACAACACACATAGTCCATCCCAATTGGTGAAAAACAACAAAGGACCAACCCAATAATCTACACTACCAGCCCCTCATCACAACAAGGTTTCATTCAGGTGAAACTTGGAATAACCACATTGATCAATGTGCTCAAAAGACAATTGTTTCTACAACAAAAAATCCACGGAGGCTATCGATAATGTCGACCATCTCTATCGACAACGTCGTGGCACAACATCTGTATTAAACACTTTACTGCGGGTACAGACTATTGAAAGAATCTCCAGTATCCTAGCTCAGGTCCTTAGATTCGACCCTTCAATACCAATTACAATGGATAGCAACAATGGCGAAATCCCGTTGGCGCTAATCCAAACTCCAATAGTACAGGATTTTGTTTCCACCTTATTCTTCAAGTTGTGTGAGTGACACCAGGTACTCGATCGTGCTCATGCACAGTTACAACTCCAACACCAAGTGGACATTGCAATGCATAATCAAATGCATGAGAATTATAAAATGGAAGTTCAGGATCACCAAGTATTGTGGAAGAAGTATGAAGCAGAATTTGCGGCTCATGCAAATTCCCAGGCTCAATTCACTGATATAAGTATAGTGCTCACTAAGTTTCTTAGGATAGTGGACAACCTATATGCACAAATTCCATCTACTTCCACACAAGGGAATGATATTCCCCCCGATTTTAATCTCTCAGCCATGAAGTTCTACATGCAAAATGTGGATTGATAACTCCTAACTCTTCATCCACCACTCCACCAAATGAGTCCAACAACAACTCATTTTCAATGAATGATTAAGTTGGCTCAAGTAGTTGTCCAATATGGCCAACAAAGGGTGGAATAATTTTCAAGCATGGTCAATTGTGGCTTCACCCTATGGACCCATCTCCAAAATCCTCCTGAGGTATCTACAATCGAAGATAGAGTTCGTGCAACTGAGGTTGAGGTCACACAACAAAAGAGTGACCTAGATTCTTTGCCTCCTGGGTAGCACGTCACTGCGATGTTAGATATTTCAACAAAGAAAAGAGACCACTGCAGCTTGGGCTGAGAAACAGATTATATCAGAGACCATCACCTCTATAATTGATAAGGCCTTGATCTTGTCCACACAACTCTCTGACGCGCAGGTTGTTGTTGACCCCCTAATTGAGAAAATCAACACAATGGACCCGACATCTCCTCAAGTCATAGCAGTTGAGGCTAGTGTGGCTATTCATATTACCCAGGATCTTCAAGGATACATCAATGAGCCCAAGCATCATTTTAAGGAGTTCATGCAGGAGCTTAGAAACATAGTTTCGTTCATTGCAGTAGTCATTCCATGAAGCAATTAGATCGAGGACGAGCCAAGTAATAATGGTGGGGGCCTATTGACAACCAAAATTTTGGTTTAATATCACGCATGCACACAAACAAAGTTGTTCACATCCATTCTGGTTTTGTGTGTGCACAAGTGAATGTGTGAGGATTGAGAAGAAACATGCATTGGACCGATTTTTTATATTGTGCGCCCATTCTAAGGCATACCAAATGCATCTCAGTTCAAGTTTTGGGATGCACACCATAAATCAAGAAGAGGCATGTCAGAATCAAGAAAAGAATCATCGGGAAATATCCCCAAATGGTTAATGTTGACTACACAAGGGATGTGGAAAAGACAAAAGATGAAATGGCGAGGAGGTTAATATTTCCCTAATTCCAGAAAGGATACATGGAATGCAGGAAGGTGACAAAATCATGCAAGATTGTTAGTCAGTAGAGTGAGTGGAGTAGAATTGACAAAGACAAAGCTCAAGAGCCGAAAAGGATATAAATTGAAGCAAGGATGAGAAATAAAGGGTGTTTGAGTCGATTCACTGGGTCATTTTTGTGTCCGTTGTTGAAGAGCTTTCTATGAGCCTCTATGGTATGGTAATATTGCAATGATTTTGATTGTAAGTCTGAGCCTATGACATGGGAAATGTCTAAAAGGATGTGCATGTCGCAATGTATTGTAATTATGGAAATCATTTTAGGGAATATGAGACTTTGTTGTTGTCAATGTAGGGTTTTCTTAATGTATTCATGTGTTTCATGGAATAAGGAAGATAATAAAGTTGCGATAATTTTGATCTATCATGTGTTATTTATGTGGCATTTGAATACGTGTGTGTATTATTTTTGCATATTGATAATAAGAAGTTTTCAATTATTGAATGTATAAATATCAACCCAAATGAATATTTGAATGTTTATCCCTTTATCCTAGACACAAAACCAGATGGTCTATGTGATCCTCAGAGTGTCTCGGGTGAGACCTTCTTCAACCTTGTTTGAAGAATGATATGTCGATGTTTGGGTTTTTTGTTCATCAACTTTGGATGAAACCTGGGTCTTAACCCCCCAATGTTAACAAGTATGAAATAAAGTGTGAAATGGCCCAACATCACCCTTGAGATGGGCTAGGAATACGGAAAACAAGGGTGCCTCCCACAGTCCACTCACAACTCAATATCCCACAACCCATTGGAATTCTCCTACAACTATCTTGGATTTCCTCCAGCTTTCTTCCTATAGACATACCCAACCCAATAAATGTAGGTCCCTTCATTTCTCTTAGTCAATCGAGCATCACAATCATTTATCAGGGTCTCTCTGGCATAGGTAACCAAGAATCTCTCTACTAGGAACTCAAGGGAACTCACTGCTAGGAAAAATACCAGCAAACGACAAAAAACACTTGTTGTTACAGTAAAACTCCCATAGGAGTTCATTCTTTAGGTTTGACAACTTGGCTCTTCAGTATTCAACTCCGAATTCTCCAAGAATGTCCAGCATGCTTTTTAATTCTCCCATCCCTCTTTCTCTAGCTCAATTTCACTTATTTTCCTCTCTCTTCTTTTCTCCAAAAACATGAATGTGAAAAAGTGCATGTTCTCCCCATATGAATTTGCTCTATTTTCCTAAGATATTTGACTACACACTCTACCTAATGTTTATTGTACTTCATCCCCATGCTCCTTAATAACTATTGGATGTGACTCTCACACCCATCCTTTTACATGAGTTTATTGATTGGGCTCTGATACACTCATCAGAAAAAATAAGTTATCCATAATGATAATAAAATTTAGAAAAATAGGTTGAATTAATAAACATAAATCATTTCTCCCTTGGACCCCTCTTARACACTCTCTTCTCTTATGGAAAACTCAACCCCCCATCTCTATCYATATTCYACAACAACTGGCATCACATTTTATTTATTAAAATTCAGAAAATATATTTCGCATATGATATTGCTTGCCCATAACCACGTTCATATCTACATTATGCATTAATTAAATTGGGGATTATATTGTGGATATTACAACACACATCATATAATTAGATATAGAAACAAATCTGTGTGTGTGTGTGTGTGTGTGTGTGTGTGTGTGTAATCAAGGAAAAATAGAGAGATGATCAAGATACTAACCTCCTCCATGAAAATTTCATGTCTAGTGGTCTCCGTCGACCCATAACAAGTTTGTTTGTCACCCAAGCATCTGTAAGGGTCACATGAACGAGGATATGAATGCCTAGTATTTCCATGTCGCATTTCCTGGCCAAAATATGTTGTGGCATCTGAAGTCTCCTCCCCCCCCGACGAACATCACATGAAGATCCTTCCTAGTGGGATAATGCTCTGAATGTGCTATGTTTCACTAGGCTACAGAGAAAAGTGGTTATGGATGAATGGGTTTGGCTAATGGTCTCTACTATGGAAGGATTTTGGGTAAGAAGGTTAGGCATTGTCTAAACTTTGTCTTGAATCTCCTATACTTCACACTAGTAATTAGTAATTGTTAGAGGAGTCAATTGTAACAAACATCACATCACATCACATATTAAGTTGACATGCATAAATTTGGCATCCAGAGAAACTATGATTTTTCACGCTTGCTTTCTTTGTATCATCGAAAAAATCAAAATAGGTTTATCACATAATATCCCCACTCTTAGCTTCAGTCCTTCAACAGAGATATCAATCCTCTGTATGATCGCACGTGCAACAATTGAGCCAAAAACAAATGTACACCAATTAACAAGACATGTCCAAACAAAATGTTGCACCTCTACACGTAGAATATACACCATTGACAACCATTAACTCCTCACTCTGGCTATAATTTAACCTTGGAAATACATTTATGGAATCCAATCAAAACTACCATCCATCCAACAAAACAACATTTCTGACAAGGGCTCTTTTGTTGTTCGTGAATTCTAGAGAATCCCAAACAACTCTATCAACAACTTAATATGGTCTTCTAGTCTAGGTATTCCTGGATCTCTTCCACAACAGATCTAATCTTAGTTGGTGTAGCCACAACTAGCAACTAATTGCACTTACTAGCAATAAAAAAAAATTAACAAAAAGTGATATGTTGATTACATAAGAAAGGTCAACATACTCAGAAAAACCTGCACAACAATAGGTCGGTACCAATGGGTTCACAACACCAATATCCCAGTCTTATTCTCAAGCAATCAACATAAACTGATTGAAAGGCAGTGTCATGGCCAATGTGAGAATTCTAGGCGGTCATCCCTTCAACTCACGACAGAAGCTCTTAATATGCACTTGCAATACAGGGATGAAGAGATCCATGGCCAACTTGTTGACAAACTAGTCAAATAAATTTTCCAAACAGAGTAATCATGCCTTTGAAACAAATATATTGAATAGTACAAGAAAGATGGCGTGGGTCTTTACAGCAACAGATCTAGTTTCTTTGTTAACTACAGGGCTTCTAAGAATTCCCTCTCCACCATGCAAGTAAATTAAGCAGGGACACCCATTATGTTAGCCAACTTCCCACTTAGCAACAATTAAATAAACAACATTAACCTATAGGCCTTGTGTAACTGTTCTACTAAATGGTTTTTTGTTGAAATCTAGTGATATAAATTTGCAAGAAATCACTATTTTTTATTATTTAAAATCCATTTCTGAATTTAGAAATGGATTACGCTGAAAAATTCATGGAGCCTCAAATTTTTTATTTACAAGTTAACAAATCAATTTTTTTACTTTTAAGGAAATGTACACTTTAAGAAATTTAATTTAATTTTGTTGTTTTAGATTTGTGGATGTAAATTGTCCTTGATGAAGGATAGGTGGAGTGTCCACTAGAAATGTTGGATGTTTCAAATTTAACTAAATTTATAATTTCAAAAATTTTATTTATTTTAGATTTCACCCTTACACAATTTGTATCCAGAAATTTAAAACAACATTATTAAAAAGTGTAAGAACTTGCATATTCTAATTTAATATTTTCCACTTTCAATAAATTCGAAATGTAAATTAAAATTATTTTTAAAAACTTATACTTAAATTATACCTAAATATCTAATTCCTTTCTTATAATTTGATAGGTAACATTTAAAAAGATATTAATTATAAAAATAATAACTCGATGTCAATCATTTAAAAATATTTTAATATCCATATTAAATAAAATATATTTTTTATATGTAAAAACATTTTCTACAACTCAATATAATTTATAATTTAAAAATAATCGAGTTACTTTTTTCATGACAAAAATACTTAAAAGAGTCCATCCAACCGCTACTATTTTGGTCCATTTATCTTCATTCTGGGCCATTCCGGGAAGGAAAAAGGCTACCAAGACACATAACATTACTCTACCACTAGCCTCATCTTCCAATGTAACATTACTCTACCATAAAGCCCGATTGCTCTGGTTTTCGACGAAGTTCATAATATGAATGGTCAGAGCAGTGAGAACGAGCGCATGTCCGGGCACCCAATGAACTCCCTTCTTGAATGCTTTACATATGTCCACTACAATAAAGCTAATGAATAGAAGCGTTCCTAATAGGAATCCCAGTAACTGGGTAAATGGGAAATGAAATGGGAAATGGGAAATGATGATCGAGATCAATCGTCGGCTTCAATACATGAAATGTTCGGAATTTTGGGTTGGTGCCCAAACACATCTTCCTCTTGATATTGGAGGATTGTATCTTCCTCTTGGAGGTTTATCCCTCCCTTTACATTTGGAAGTTGTAGCTACCTTTGGAAGTCATTACTTCCCTTGAACAATAACTATTGATTATTTCTCATATATTGTGCATGGTGTATCGTGGTGTATTGGTGTAACTCTTATACTATTGTTCATTTCTCATTGGATATAATTGAATGGTTTAAGTACAAGTTGAAAAAGGTTTTAAATTATACTTGATACTGGTTCACCCCCCTCTCAGTATCAACAATTGGTATCAGAGCAGGTTACCTTCAGTACAATTTAACCACTAGAAGGAAGATCCTAAGAAGAAATGGAAGACAAAATTCCAAATGGGATTCCACCATTTCATGAAAGCAATTTTGAATACTGGAGTAATAGAATGGAAACTTACTTGAAATCTCTTGGGGAAGATTTTTGGTTCTTAGTTTATTCAGGATACAATGCTTTGAAGAAACCAAAGACTGCAATTCATAAGGAAAAATGAACAACAAATTGGCAATAGATACCATCTTGGATGGATTAACAGATTCAGTGAAATCCAAGGTGCGATCATGTGCATCATCAAAAGAGATTTGGGACAAGATACAAGACCTTTATGTAAGGGAAGAAGCAGAATAAGAAGAAGAAGAAGTTGAAGCAAATTACAACATCTCAGATTTCAAAGAAGAAAATAGAGGTCAATTCTTTTGCTTTAATTGTGAAGGAGTAGGTCATGTTGAATTTGAATTTCCTCATCCAAGGATTGAAAGAAATGACACTGAAGAAGAAAATTCCAATGAAGAAGAAGAAAATCATGAAGAAAAAAGTATTCAACAAGAAGATGAGAATCTTAAAAAATTGAAGTATGTTGAGATTGAAAATAGCAAGCTCGAAGACACACAAATAAAACTAAGAAGTGAATTGGGTAGTTGTGAAAAGAGAATTGTAAGCTTGAAGAAACAATTATAAGAATTTGAGAAACTAAGAGAAGAAACCATTTCCTTGAAAACTCTAATCGAAGAAGAAATAAGAATAGAAGAAGTAAGGAATGTCCAAATGTTAAAGAAAGAAGAAGATTGTGAGAAACTTGAACAAGAAGTTGTCTCATTGAGGAAGAGCTTAAGAAACTCTCAAGTGCAAAAAGACTTAACACATTTTGGATGCGTGGGTGAAACTTCATACAAAGAAGATGTAAATACCAACAAGAAGGTTGAAGAAAGAGCTACACAGACAGTTAATGAGAAGTGGACCAACATACCAGAAAGAATGAATGATTACAAAAGAGATGAATATCCAAGAAGACCTCCTACCTTCAGGAATCAAAGAAGCTTCAATCAGTATGAAGGAAACTACAAAATAATAGATCATGAACCCAGATGGACTACATTACAAAGAACCCCACTTACTCCATGGTAGCAAAATTTATTTCTTGGTCATTGTTATACTTACAAAAATTTTGGACATAAGGAAATTAATTACAGAATCAATGAAAGGAACACATACGCAAGAAACATGAATGGTGTAAATAGAGGATATGGAAATAATCGTGGATTTGTCAACAAAAGTTATATCATTTCCCCCATTGATGGAAAAAAATATTGCATGCTACAAATGTAATTATCTTGGTCACAAAGCACAAGATTGCAAATATATGAATGAAGTTGTCCCTATGCCAACCAAAATATGGAGAAGGAAAGAGATTCCAAACAATGAAGATTGTCGAATAGCATTGACTGCTGAAGAATGTAAAGAAGAAGATGAATGGTACATAGACAGTGGATGTTCTTCACACATGATCGGGGATCAAGTCAAATTCATCAGCTGGAAGAAAAAGGGTGGAAATGTTGCATTTGGAGATGACTCATCTGCCAAAATACTTGGAGAAGGTGTATTAGAGCTTGGAATAAAAAATGTAAAAGCAAAGAATGTCCTATTGGTTGAAGACTTGAAGCATAATCTACTCAGTGTTAGTAAAATGTGTGATCAAGGATACACTCTTACGTTTGACTCCCAAAAATGTAAAACTAGAGAAAAAAACTCACGAAGATTGGTTGCATCTGCAACAAGAATACCAAGTAACATATATGTCCTAAAACCACGAAAAATCTCCAAGTAATAAAGAGACCATAAAAATGAAGTGTTATTAAGTGCTATATGTTCATGGGGAGCAACCCCAAAGAAGAGAGTTACCTTTTTCCATTAAAGTCAGGGGGCGCAACCCCAACCTTTTCCATTGATGTCAAAGGCGGAGACAAATTGGGATCATGATGACAGGGGGAGCATGAGTGTTTCCATAAATGACAAAGGGGGAGATTGTTGGAAGCTTGGTTGTTGTCATTGATTTCAACCCTAGTCATGCATTTTTTACCGCAAGATTGATGAAGGTATTCTGACATGAAGGAAAATTCACATGAAGATACAAAACCCATGGATGGATAGTATACATCATGTTGTTTATGGTGGTATATGGCATGTCAGGTGGATCCTCATGGTTGAGGAGAAATGAATTTTTGAAGATGACAAAGTGAATTTAAGAAGGAAGTACATGTAGGCCCTGAAGGTAAATAAATAAAAGAATTATAAAATAAGAAAGTGTCAGGTCGGCCCTAATGTTAAAATAAAGTGACATAAATGGTATAAATAAATATCATTATACATTCATTTGATACACACGTCAAATTTCAGAGGAAATCAGAAGTAAAGAAGGTCGGATTTCATGGGAGGATGAAGTCTTTTGGTGATGTGTTCTAAGGTGTTCTGGGTAAAAAAGTCATAACTTCTTCATCAAGAATCCAAATGATGTGGGAAAAATTTCATTGGAAAGAGTACAAACTGTAGTTTCTTGTGTGCGAGTTTCATAATCTGATGTTAAATATTGAGCGTGGGGCATTCTATAGAAGTGTAACACCCCTCCTAGCCAAGGACATCTACTCAGTCAACTGGTGATTTTTTTTTATTTTTTTTATTTTTTATTTTTTAAAAGTGTGTGCGCGTGTGCAGACGAAACAACCCCCTCTACTCTATGTCAACCTCGAACCAACAGGACGCAAGTAAGACGGACACAAACAAGACGACCCGACATGGCATAGCAACGACAAGAAGCAACACCCCCGAACAGGAGGCGGGCAACTAAAGGCTACAGGCAGAGACAGATACCAGGGTTAGGCACCGTATGGTCACAGAATGGAAGAATCCGTCAGTAGAGTCGCAGTAGTGGAACTGTGCCTTTAAACAGCCCGAGACTACTGATACGGCCCAGAATGTGTCGCAAGAGTGGAACTGTGCCTTTAAACAGCCCGAGACTCTTGATACGGCAC
>ML779968.1:0-14378 GCA_009831015.1 Picea engelmannii
AATGATTCCTATAAGTAAGTTTTTCATTCCAAGGCATCCAATTTTTTTCTATGGATATTTTTTCTCTTGTGGCAACTTTGGACATAAGGTTGTGAGTTGCAGGACTTTTAGACATAACATAAATGTAGAAATGAGATTCAATAAACCTCGAATGGATATGTATCAAAATGCCTTCTACCCTCTACTATATGACCTCGAATGCCACATATGCAATAATTTTGTACACAAGGAAATTGTATTCAAAAGCAAGATGCTACCTATCTATAAGCAAGACAAACAAGAAGATTTTACCAAGGTTTGGAGGAAGAAAAATAAAAAGAAAGAAAATTGTGGACTCACTATATATGCCAAAAATAAAGAAAATCAATGGTATCTTGACAGTGGTTTCTCCAAGCACATGAAAAGAGACAAGAGTAAGTTTGAATTCCTAACTAAATAAAAAGGTGGTAATGTTACTTTTGCAAACAATGCTCTAGCTAGAATTAGGGGGGAAGTGAACTTTTGTACTAGATGCAGATAAGAAGGTAAAGAACAAAGAACAAAATGTGTTGTGTGTAGATGGTATAAAACATAACTTGTTGAGTGTAACTCAAATGTGTTACCAATGACACAATGTTATCTTTCATTCAAAAGGTTGTAAAGTAATGTATGTGAATACAAGAAATATTGTTGTTAAGGCAGTCATAACTTCAAGAAATGTGTATGTTCTAGAAGAAGGCAAAGAAAAATGTTGCATTGGTAAAACTAATGATTGTTGGCTTTGGAACAAAATACTAGGTCATCTTAGTTTTAATCAGCTTGTTAAGCTAGGAAGAAAATATGTTGTGAGAGATATGCCCAAATTTTCTAAACCTGAGAATAGTTGATTCATACAGATATCTATGGCCCCACTAGTACACAATCACCTCGAGGTGAATTTTTTTTTATCATTATTATTGATGACTATACCAGAATGACTTGGGTTGGATTGTTATTATTATTGATGACTATACCAGAATGACTATACCAAAGTGAGATCGCCACACCCTAGAAGTATTGAGAGGGGTGATGACCACCGACCATAGTCGCAGCCTGGATGCATCAGGAGCTGCGACGACCCTTTGAAGCACGCCTGCAGGGCACTCACATCGTGAGTTGTGACGACTTTAAAATTTTTATGAGGGCACTCACGTATGTGTTTTGGAGTTGAAATTTTTTTAAGGTATGGTTTTTTTTTAAAGGGTATCAAGTTTGTTGTATAAAACAAACGAGTGGATGATGCTATAAAAAATATTATATGCATATTATAATGCATAAACTCAAGCGGTGAATTTCTTAAAAAGGTGAATCTTTTTTTTTAAAGATTCTTTTTATTAAATCTTTTTTATATTACTAAAGGTTTTTTGGATTAAACCTTTTTTTTTTAATTATTATTCAACATGGAGTAAAATCATTCCTCCATATAACGACCATTGGTTATTATAAGCACTGGTGTTTTTTAGGTTTCCTCTAATGAAAAAGATGCAGAGTGCTAAGTTCGAAATTGATAAGTTCAATGGCAAGAACAATTTCGAGATATGGAAGGTTAAGATGCACGATCTGCTCATGCAACAAGGCGTGGTGAAGGCTCTTTTGGGAAAAGAAAAGCAACTTGTGACCATAACATATGATGAATGGGATGAGATGGATGCGAGAGCACTGAGTGCCAGACGCCTGTGTTTGGTCGACGATGTACTGTTCAACATTGTTACAGAGAAGACAACAGTTGGTTTGAGGTCAAAGCTAGAAAGCATGTACATGATGAAATCCTTGACGAACATGATCTTCTTGAA
This sequence comes from Picea engelmannii, assembly GCA_009831015.1. NCBI lineage: Eukaryota > Viridiplantae > Streptophyta > Pinopsida > Pinales > Pinaceae > Picea > Picea engelmannii. The sequence continues at coordinate 1,812 of ML779968.1, forward strand.
AATACAATTGTGCAGTTTACACATGAAGGAAGGTATGGAAATAGCTGATCATTTAAATACTTTTAATACTCTTTTAGTCTAGTTGACTAGCATGGGAGTGAAATTTGAATATGAAGATAAGTAAATTACATTATTGTTTTCTTTGCCTGTGTCATGGGATCATTTTGTTACCTCTATTAGTTTCAGTTCAACAAAAACTATTGAGTTTGATGATATTGTTGGAGCTTTACTGTCTGAGGAAACAAGGAAGAAATCCAATTCAGAAACCTCTACATTTGAGGCGATGGTGATCAGAGGCAGACCTAAAGAAAGAGGACACAATCAGAGGGATTTATCTCGGTCAAAGTCGAAGGGAAAAAAGAGCAAGCTTAAGCTTAAGTTTGAACTGGGATCTTTTCATATATAACCTTCTTTAATCATGAAACATGGAAAATTGGGTGTACTCGCAAAGATGCAGGAAGCTCCAATTTGTATGCCATGGTACCAATATTTTGCAACACCTTATAAGGGCCATATTACTTCGGTGATAATTTATTATCCCTCTTAGCTTTCTTGAGGGACATATGTTTGTATGGTTGTAGTCTTAATAATACCCAATCCCCTACTTTAAAACTTCTTTCACTACGATGTTGATATGTTTGTTGTTTCATGCGATTTTGTGCCATGGTGAGGTTTCCCTTTAAGAGTTGGAGAACTTTTTGTTCATTCTTGATGTGATCTTCCAATGCTTGAACCTTATATTTTTATTTTAGAGAAGAAGTGATGGACGATGGGTGATATCCATAAAGCACCATAAATGGTGTCATTTTTGTTGCAATATGAAAGGAATTATTATACCACCATTCTTCCAAGGGTAACCAATTGAACCATTGTGTTTGTTTATCATAGACAAAGAAACAAAGGTAGCATTCCATACATTTGTTCACTATCTTAGTTTGTCCATCAGATTGAGGATGATATGATGAGCCATGAGCCAATTGAGTACCCAAACAAGAAAATAACTATGTCCAAAAAGTCCAGTGAAAATGGAATCTCTATCACTTATGATAATCTTTGGGCTTCCATGTAGATTTTGAATTGTCTCCATGAATGCAGTAGCAACTGTACTAGCTTTGAAAGGATGAGAGAGTGCACAAAAGTGTGCGTACTTGGTAAGTCTATGAAAAATCACCATGATGACACTCTTTCCTTCAGTCTTTGGTAACCCTGTGATGAAATCCATGGAAACCTCCTCCCAATGATGAATTGGAATGACTAATGGTTGTAAAATACCTAGGGTCTTAATTGTTTCCACCTTATTTTGTTGGCAAACCAAACATTTTGCCACAAACCTTTGAACATCAATTTTAAGGCCATCCCAAAATAATTCCCTCTTGACCCTGTGATAGATTTTCAAAAATCTTGAGTGCCCTCCTACCGGAGAGGTATCCAATTGCAAAAGTACTTTTTGTTTTAGTTGGGAGTTCTTTCATAGATACAAGAAATCTTTGTACCATAGTGAATCATTTTTCCATGTAAATGTGTCGGATGCACTAGAATCTTGTTGTAACCTTTGAATGAGAGTCCACACTTCTTCATCATTCTTCCATTCATCCCTTACTTCTATTATCCAATCAGGTTGGCTGATAGATATAACACAGAGAATTGCCTCAACATCTTCATCCTTTCTTGAGAGTGCATCTGCCACAACATTTTTATTCCCTTTTTTGTAGATGAGTTCAAAGTCATAACCCAACATCTTGGTCACCCATTTTTGTTGCTCTTTTGAAGATAGTCTTTGTTCCAAGAAGTATTTAATATTGTCATGATCTTTTTTGACCTTGAAGTGCTTACCTATTAGGTAAGGGCGCCATTGCTTCAATGCATGTAGTATTTCCATCATTTCCTTATCATAAATGGGTTTGTGTAAGTCCTTTCCCTTGAGTGGTCAAATTTCAAAAGAAAGGGGCCTTTCTTATTTTATTAGAGCAACACCAATGCCATTTCCCGAGGCATCACAGTCCACAATACAGGTTTTTGTGAAGTATGGTGTGGTCAATACAAGAGCTTTGCACATTGCCTCTTTAAGTTGTTCAAAAGCTTGAGTTGCCTTTGGAGTCCATGAAAATGCATCCTTCTTAGTTAATGTAGTTAAAGGTTCTGCTATTCTTTCATAGTTATGAAAAAACTTGCGGTAGTAACCCGTTAAACCCAAAAATCCTCTAAGATGCTTCAATGTTTTGGGAATCGTCCAGTCCATCATGGATTTAATATTGTTAGGGTCTACTTTGACACCTTCATGAGATACAATATGACCCAAATACTCTACCTCCTTCACCCCAAAGAAACATTTAGACGGTTTGGCATATAGCTATTGCTCCTTTATCAACTATATCACACTGTCAACATGTCAAACATGATATTCCCAAGATTTTCTATAGATTAGTATATCATCAAAAAATACTAACACAAATTTTCAAATGAAGGGATTGAAAATGGAATTCATGAACCCTTGGAATGTGGAAGGTGCATTCGTAATGCCAAAATTCATGACCAAAAATTCATAATGTCCTTCATGAGTTCTTAATGAATTTTTTGGGATATCTTCTTCCTTCATTCTAATACGATGATACCCTGAATGGATATCCAACTTTGTGAAGTAAATTGCTCCATGTAGTTCATCTAACAATTCATCAATGACAAGAATGGGAAACTTATCTTTAATGGTGATCTTGTTGAGCTCTCTATAATTTGGACACATACGCCATGAGCCCTCTTTCTTGAGTACCATTACGACTGGTGTAGAGTAATAACATTTGATAGGTATAATAATGCTAGCCTCTAACATTTCTTCAACCATATGCTCAATTTCACTCCTCTAGGCATAAGGGTATCTATACGGCCTGATGTTAGGAGGAACACTCCTAGGAATTAAGTGAATAGCATGATCATGATTGTGTGTGGGTGGAAGATCTCTAGGAATATATTCAAATTCCTTGAATATCTAGGTTAATATATGGCTTAGATGTTTGAACATCTAGTGAGCATATTTGTACAATTACACCCTGATGCCACTTTTCAATATTGTTTTCTTTCCATTAGAGCTTAACACCTTACTGGGTTTACCTGTGATACCCCTTAACTCAAATTTCCTTCCTTCCAGTGAAAATTTCACAAAAAGTTCTTGAAAATTAAAATCCATTGTTCCCAACGATTGTAACCATTGGTCCCCTGGTATGACATCAAAAACACCCATGGGTATAGAAATCATTGGACTATTCATTACATATTCCCACATAGTAAGATTTATCTTATGGAATTTTCCTGAGCAATTGATAGTTCCTCCATTTGCAATCATTACTTGAAAATCTGGCGATGGATATATAAAGCAATTGAGAGCTTTGGCTAATTTATAGTGAATGAAGTTATGAGTAATACTAGAATCAATTAGAACTATTACCTTTTTCTTTTTGATATATCCTTCGATATTGAGGAATTGAGGTGTGCTAATTCCATCCAATGCATGAAATGATATGGTGGGAGTCATCTCTTCATAAGAAATCACTTCTACATCATCATCTTGAGACGGTTCTTGTTCTTTTTCTTCTTCCTCTTCACAATCTACGTAGAATGATTTCTTCTTACCACAATTATGTCCCTTACTGTACTTGTTGTCACAATGAAAGCATAAACCTTTTTCTGTTCTTTCCTCCAATTTTTGGGGTGTCAACCTTGAGCATTGAGGTGGTTTAGAAGAAGGAACATTATTCTCTCGATATATGTTAGGGGTGGTCCTTCTAGTAGCCATAGCCATATTTTTACTTTCAACATTTCTCACCACCTTGAATGCATTCTCCAATGATTTTGATTCCCAAAGGTGAACCTCATGTTGATTGTTATCCTTTAAGGTTCCTATGAAGACATAAATTAGGTGCTCATATGGAATATCCATTACCTTTATATTCAATCTTTGGAAGTTCTCAATGTTCTCTGCAACTCAACCCTTTTTCTTGAGATTTATCAATTGGCTTAAGAAGGTATTGCTCCTTGTATCCTCATTGTATGCTATCATTTCTTCCATGAAAATTGTCCAAGTGAAAAGTGATTTGCGAGAACAAAGCCATCGATACCACACAAACTGATTAGGTTATAAATATAAGAATGCAACTCGTATCTTTTGTGTGTGTGGCACATCATGTATATCAAAGAACTTCTCCATTTGGAGTATCCATGTTATTGGATCCTTGTCATCAAACTTCCTCATATCGATCTTAGGAAAGTGGTTGGTCTTCAACCCAAAGCTAGATTTTCTCCATTTTTGATTAATCTTCCTTGTGTCCCCATCATTAATTTCATGGGATACATTGGCACTTTCAGGTTGCCTCTCTATTAGAAAAAATTTCAACCCTTCCATTATCTCCCATTTTAAGCCATCCATCTTAGTATCCATCATCGCTACCATCTTAGCTTTAGTTGAATCCATCAAAATTTGTAGTTCATCTTGTGTTACTCCCTTCTTTTGTAAATCACTTATGTCATTGTGCATTTCTTCACCTTCATCAAGTGTCCAAGTAGGACTATCTGAGGGATTATTTTGTATAGAATTTCCCTTTCTTGGTGGCATGTTGGTCAAGTATCACTGCAAGGTAGGAATTCCTAATTGGATTAGGAAGAGATCCTCACAGACAAGGGAGTGTCAGGTGCTATATCTATATGATATATGTGTGGGGTCCAACAATAGTACTCAGACCAATATCTGATGGAACTAAATAAGGAGGCTTGACCATTCCCTTACTCATACTATCTGACTACCCATGTACTAGAGAGTGATCTCCCCAAGTTTTGTTCTCGGTGTAATATAGAAACAAGATGGACAAATAGTTTACTCGATTGGTCTCAGGATTATAAGGGGTCTCCCAATATACGCCAAGTATGTGGGAGCTCAAATATGTAGTAGTTATGTGTAATGCGTAGCCATTTGAAAGGGTCCTTCTAATATAATCTAGGTACGTGGCAGAACCACACTATCCTTTGGTTGAAGCACTGACAAGTAATGACAGCTGCTACATTTAGAGACCCAGGAATACGTCTGTACCTAAAAATCCCTAAGATTCTCCCAAATTTATTTGATACTCCTTTTATCCCACTTTATTCCACTTTTTGAATCACCCCAATTAGATCTTCTAGTAAAAAAATATGCAAATTTTCAACAACAAAAAAACGCACCTTTTAAAACCCTCATTTGGAGATTAGTCTGCTAACCAACATCTCTTCTTCTATAGCTCTGAAATTTCATCCCTTCTGAGTCTAAAATTTTGGCATGAGGTATCTTGATGTGTCTTCTTTCCAACCCCATAGGTTAGACCAAGATTGGATTCTCCAAGAGAATTTTATGATAGGCTTCCCAAGATGTGCTCATGTTTTCCCTTTCAAGAGAGAAAACTTGTACGACCTATCGCGTGTCACTGTCTTCATTTCAAAAATTGAAATTTTCACCAGTAAAACTTTGGTCTATATCCTAAACAATGTAATATTTCTCACTCAATTTGGAGGTCTGTAGCTTCAGATATAACAATTTTCCCAAGAGCACCTATTTTAGATTGAAATCAGGATCAACCAAAAATCCAAATTTCCTCAAAGAATAACTTTCCGATTACAATGAATCAAGGGATGAAATTTTTACACAAGATACTTAAATATTCCTCCTTAGTACTATAAAAATTTTAGAACCTGAAACCAAGCCGAAAAAAAGTGGGAGCGAAAATTCCAAGAAGACCCATTTTAGACTAGTTTTAGGATTAGTCAAAAATCCTAACTTGAACAAAATATATCTCCAAAAATATAACGAAAATAAATATGAAATTTGAACCCAAGTTAGATATATATGTCCTCTTTACAGAATATAAATTACAGATCCCTAAACCTTCCAGAAAAAAAAGTTGTAGCGAATATTCCAAGAAGACTTGTTTTGAAGAAGCCAATCTCAAGGATTGTCCAACTTTAATACCAAATATTAAGAATCAAATATCAAAATAGCATAAAAACCTGAGCATGAATAGTCCACGCCTTGAAAATGAGAGAAATTCAGATAATAAGTTTCTTTGAGGGGGAAACCTCTTTATACATTACATGAATTCACAAATACAACATGATTCCAAATGAAAAATGTCTCCTTGGTATATATAGGAGACTAGGAGGTAGAATTACAATTAATGGACCCAAGCCGACATAACTAAAATAAAAATAGTAATGTAATATGCCCCAATTAAGGAACAATGTGCCACAATTTAGGGCTTAACAAAAGACATATACTTGCTACAATCTAATAGCATTCCAAACCATTGTGCATTTAAGGACTATGTAAAATAATAACATAGATTTCAAATAAATGTTAAATAATACCTACTTTAATAATAATGAATTTTTTTATTCAATCCAATTTCAGAATATACATGAAGCATAAAAAAACAATTACCAAATAAAATAGATTCAAAATGAATATTAAATAGTACTTGCTTTAACAATAATGACTCTTTTTTTGTTCAATTCAATTTCCGAACATATATTATGTTATCGTGAGATTTATTTAGTGAAGGGTTCAACTATTTCTTCTAGTTTTTACATCCAAGATAAATTACAAAAATATGCTTCAAATCATACCATGCCCTCATAATGCATACCATATCCTCATAATTAAATATATTGAGAAAATAATAGAGGATTGTTTTACAAGGTATTGAGAGAATGGATTACTTGTTTTATTCCAACATAGTGACAGGGTGGTTTGGGATGAGGAGCCAATTGATGTCATTGTGATTTGGGATGAAGAAGAAAAAATTAATGGCATTGTGATTTGGGATGAAGAAGAAGCAAATGTTGTTGACCGTATGAGGGAACCAAGTCTCTTTGATGTTAACTTAAAGATCATCTTTGATAGGCCTTATGGAGAGAAAATTTTCCTTGATGAAGTGATGCTTGATCATGATGTTACCCCACCTTTTGGAGATTGCATGGTATCATCCAATGAGCCAATTAGGTTTGATGAGGGTAGTGTTCTTAAAATGGACAACAAAACAAAAAAACAATGGTGTGACAACCCATGCCACTATGATGAATATGAAGAAAGGCCTTTAGTAGTACAAGACTTGGAGGATCAATTATTGGTCATAGAGGAGCAAATTGTACAAGTGTTGACAAGAGAATATGGTGCTCATAGGTACATTGAAGGTCTTATTTGGAAAACCCAAATGGAGGAGAGACAAAAAGAATTTGCAGGTGGAGTTACTACTTCTCAATTGCACATAATCAAAGAAGCACTAGAGCAGATGAAATTAGATTACTTGCAACTATTCATGGATAAATACCTTGCTCTCAATTCTGTTGAAGACAAGCAAAGGGAGGTTGAGGAGATTTGTTACTAGTTGAGCTTGGCACACTCTTCATCACTTACAACAGAGACTCCATCATCTCTAGCATCATGACACATGAGGGTGTGAGTGCCCTCCATGATTTGGGGGAGGAGACTCTTGTGACTATTCCGCATGAGGAGCATTGAGAGTTGCAGGTTCTCGAGGAGAGGTATGGCGTAGATGATTTTGACTATGCTCCTATTTTGCATTGTGGGGATCATGAGTTGTTTCATTTGGAGATCCCACCAAAGTCTTAAGGCTTAGCTACAGAGAAGATAGATGAGCACATTCCTCGTGGACCATCCCACAAGGTAGTATATGCATCCATGGATTAGGTGCACTGATATACGAAAAACATGGGCATGCTATGGGATACAAGTTCAGGATACGTCAATAGAGTAATGGATACATTAGCACCTATAGTATACAGGATGGTACAAGATGATTTAGTGATAGGAAGTAGTATGCAGGGGTATTCATTGGCACACAGTTGTGTACAATGGAGTTTTGAAGCATTTCCTCCAGGGAGACCTCTTGATAGAGTCCTCAAACATACCATTGAGTTGAGGTTACCCATGATCGATGAGTGGATGGCTGATATTTAGGGAGTAGTATATCCCTTGATGATTGATATTCATCTAGGATATCATGAATATTAATCATGGAGAAGGATACTCATAGGTCTACTTCCTGACTTCATTATGAGTTCTTGGTCATGCCCTTGAGGTTGAACAACGCCCTAGTCACTTTCCAATTTTGTAGGAAGTGACAGAGGAATATATTGTTTTTATTTGATGCCCTCATGGTATACAAGAATTCTGAGAGGACCACTACAGTCAACTAGATGAGATAAGGGGCATTGTGTCCATGACAAAGATCTTTCATTTTGACCATGTGATCAGTGTGTAGAGTGCACAGGCAGAGATCCAGACTCTATTGGATCGGTTCACAGAGATTTCAATAGGAATTTGGAGTGGTACACTTCCAATTTGGTGGTGGGATCTTGGTATTCATTTGAGTGGTAGACAACTTCAGATGATGAGGATGATCGACAAGGTCATGTGAGGGATTGGTTTGTGTCATTATGGGGATGTTGTGAGAGGCTTTGTTGAGATTTATTCTATATGGTGAGGTGTATTCTCCCTCACGATACCCAGGATATGAGTTCAATCCTTTCATGGATTTCATCTTAGGGGTCTAAGAGAGGATAGTGTAGTTTGAGAATGGTGACCAAAAAATTATGATCAGAGGGGTGCAACGTCAGCATGATGGTTCCTTGTGAATATTAGCTTGGGACCCTGAAACTGTAATGTTTGACAACTGAACAGTCGATACAAATGAGACGACCATTTTTTTTTTTTTTTTCTGGAGTTTAATATTGGGATCCTTAGGATTGATTGCTTGGAGGAGTGGTCCTCTGAGGAGCTTACCGAGTTTACATAGCTCACAATTTCATGTCTAGGTGGATTCTTGTATTAGCACCTTACATATCAGGTCTATGAGTAGAGGGTATTTCACATCATAAATGCTAGATTAGGACCCTGGTGACTTTACCACTTATAGACATGTTTGAGAGAGGTTCGCATGGAGGGACTTTATGGACGATGTGTTGGGAGATATGGGGGAATGTACGACTTGTCAAAAGAGCAGCTCGGGGCACACTCATTTAGTAGGTTTGATGAACTATTTTCCCATTTATGATCGAAAGTAGGAGATAATGTTCATAGATTGCATCACAGGTTTACCGAGGGTGCATAGAGAAGATACTATGTGTGCAATGATTGACCAGTTATCATAGTTCATGCACTTCTCGATGATTTATCCAGAGTATGGGGTAGCACAGGTGACAGAGCTATCTCATGGGGAGATGTTTAGAGTCCATGAGCAGACCAGAGTCATTGCGAGTGATCGATACGACAGGTTTCATAGTGCATGTTGGCAAGAGATGCTAAGATTTGCGAGCACAGGTTTGACTCCCAGTATTAGTTTTTACCCTCGGACGAATGGTTAAGAAGAGATGGTGAACCAATGGGATGACAAGTATCTTCATGACTATGTGAGTTCATGGATAGAGTGGTTACATTTAGATGAGAATTTCTACAAAACCACTCATGGTAGTTTGTAGACCACTTAGGATCAACACAGTATGTATGTAGACAGACACAAGGTAGAGCACAATTTCGATATTGGAGATGTGGTTTTCTTAAGGGTGCAGCTACATAGATCGTTTCCATTGAGGAGAGGTGGCGCTGAGAGGATGAGGTCACGCCTCTATGGTCCCTACGGGGTGAATCGAAGAGCTGGAGAGGTAGCTTATGAGATGGAGTTGCTAGAGGGTAGCCAGATTCACAATGTTTTACAAGTGTCATTCCTCAAGAACGAGTGGGGACCACATGTTACCACTTCCATTAAGTTACCACCACTAGATTAGAGAGGACAGATGATACTAACTCCCAAGGAAGTTTTGGATGTCTCAGGAAGGAAATTTAGGAGCAGAGTGATCATGGAATACTGTGTTAGGTGGAGGGATTGGTGAGTAGGGGATGCCATGTGGGAAAGTGAGCAAATTTTACAACATCCTAGTTTGTGGTTTCTTGAGTGCAAGCAATCTCGGGAAGGGAGGGCTATGTTGTCCCTTTCCAAGTGATCATTCTGGATGGATGGCATAGTAGACTAGCTAATTCTCGTTGGTTATAGACAACAAAGAAAAGGGGGTCAAGGTGATTAGTTGATGTCACTTGGTTAGAAAAGGTTATATTTTTAAAGTAACATTGAGTAATTAATTAAAAACGTGTTTTAAGTGACTTGAGTTTATAAAGTCACTTTACTTTATTAAAAGGGTAAAACGGTTTGAAAAGGGTCAACGAGGAAATACAAGGAGAAGGAGGGCACCCTCTCTCATTATGCATTGTTATTTTTATAAAACCAAAATTGATTGAGTTCTTGTGGATTTGGCTCTTGGGATGAAAAAAGCTAGAGAAAACGATTGGTTTTGGTGGTGAGACCATCCACCCTCGTTGGTCATAGAGAGAAGATCACTCACATATTTTCACAATGCTTCATTTGTGGCAGAGTTTATCTTTGGGTGATTGATTTTTATTGTGTGCAACCGAGTTTCTCATTTAGTGGTTGAGTATTATTATTCGTGGCTAAGTTTGTTGGTGTATTAGGTCGAATGCGTTTGAGGAGGATGAGTTTCCAAAAAAAGGGGTCGAATTGCTTCATGGTTGCATTCATTGTTGAAGAGAGGTCAAGTTCCTTGCTGTAGGGTCAATTTTCCTCACTAGGACCAAGCTTTATTATGACTGGGCGAGTTTCTTGTAGCAGAGATCAAGTGGGATGAGTCAGGGATGAGATTTCTTGGGTAGGAGGACATCTTCATCAGTGGTTGTTGTTCTTGTTGCTGAGGGGCGATTTATTGCTGCAAAGAGGGGCGAACACATGTTGTTGTTCACTATAGATCTCTCCCTAATTCCTGAACTACAATACATTCTCTTGTTGGGTTGATTTGTGCACCTACATGCTTGGTATTTCCAACTCAAAGTTATTGTACATTTATGGTCACCAACAATCATCTTTGCTCCAGTATTTGCAAGGACAACCTACAAAACATTATACTAGGTTCCTCCATTTATTATTACATTTTTGTATGTGGGAATTTCCAATGTTCTTCAATTTTCATGAATGTGCTATGCAATAGATAAATTTCTCTATTGTGTTATCTTTGTTATATAATCTTTGAGTTGTGGTCCTTTATATGCTTGTTGTTATATCTCTTTACTGTACTGAAAGGAACATTTGGCATGCCTAAACCATATGTAAACTACCCATAACCCTTCAAGAATCCATTTAGAAATACAACACCAGTAAATTAGGGAGTTCGTGAAAAGTAACTTACAACCTAAGTGTTTGAGGAAATTCATCACTTAGAAATACAGTGAGTTTGTTATAGGAGCAAAGAAAAATTGTGATATCAATAAGTGGGTTATTACAAAAAATGGTTTAGCCATCTCATGTATTTGTCCAATGATATCAATATACAATACATGTATCTAACAATCTCTAGATCTAGATCTCACTAGTAAATCATAAGTTAACATTCTCCACTTTGTCCTTTGTCTATGTGACTTTATACTAGACATCTTACTAATTATATTAATTCTACCAATAATTAATTAATCTTAATAAAAATAAAGAAAAAAAACACTTAGTTTTTTTTGGGTCATCCAAAAATATCTCCACAATAGTTCCACAAGTTTCCTTTACCTAGAAGATGCCTTATATGACATTTGTAAGTTCTCACTTAGGCGTTTTTACATGTTGAGAGTGTACTCTATATTACCAATTTTAACATTAAAAACTGCATAATTTAAAATAGATTAGTATGTAAGTGGATAAATATACAATATGTAATGAAAATGGAAATAACCAAATGTTTAACAATATTAATGATGTAAATGAAAAATTATCCATCTAAAAACTTGAAAAAACTAATACCCACAAAATACAGTACATTCATGGTTGATCTCCCAATAAATCCATGGAAATAACCAAATGTTTAACAATATTAATGATGTAAATGAAATATTATCCATTTAAAAACTTGAAAATACTAATACCCATAAAATAAATTACATTCATGGTTGATTTCCCAATAAATCCATGTTTAATACATACGGCATATTAATCATTTATGCCTATGTAATTGGAGTCCCAACTCAAACATTGATTACGCAGAAAGACCTATAGACAATGGGGACATTTAATAGGTTTTTAGTGCTTAATCAATTTTGTATGGACAAGATTAAATATTGATGGAATATTCTTAATCATCTCAATAAATCAATGGTTGTGATTTCAACCACTAACTTCCTCACTATTATAAAGACATCAGTTTACATGTTTATTTTTTTACTTCTACTTAATTATATTTAAAATTTACTATGGTAGCTAGCTGATTGCCACCTCTAAGTAATTAACTTTTCATTTTCTGACTCTGAGTAGTTTCATTTTCTAGGCCAGTCGAAAATTTTAGGACCTTCACCTATTATTATATATCGAGAGATGATGGAGAATATGATCCAAAACTGGAGTTATCTCGGGTGGCAGACATGCTCATGATGCTGGAGAAGGAAACGATAGACTGGAAATTAGCCCGGTGTCGATAGACTGGAAATTA
>ML779968.1:50013-62593 GCA_009831015.1 Picea engelmannii
AAAGTATAAGTAAGAGGCTAGGGTGCACCTATTACTCATTCTGGTTTTGGATTAGCATTTGCTATTGCTCTTGAGAATTCAGTTTGGGGGTTTGTTGTACAAACCCTTGGGAGCAACTCAGTGGTGAAATATCCACTCACCTTATTCCACAGCTTGGTCTCGGGGATGAAAGACTCCTCCACACCATTCTAGTATCAGATCTAGTTTATCGAGGGAGGTTCGATCCAGCTTATCCTGAGGGCCTAGGGCCATTCCGACAGTTGGGTTTTGTTTGCAGGGGCAAGACCATCAGTTTGAGGGATTTTCTAGAGGGTTATCATCATTCTACATTTGTCTGCAGATTGGCACGTCTGGGAGCCATAGGGGACATCCTGCGATTCAGTAAAAATCAGATCTAGGGAGATCTGCTTGAGATCTGAGCTCGAAACTTCTCCCACAGGATTCTCATAGCCCGATCTATATTCTTGGAGAGTTTCATAGCAATTGGAGGCCTCCTTCATCAGGGTCAAACCTGCTAGGGTTTCAGTCATCCAGTAGGGCGCACCATTCAATGGAGATTTCAGATCTACAACGATTCAGAGGGATCTTGGATATTCGGGCACCTGGGTTGTTCTCACCATCACCCGATCTATATTCTTGGAGAGTTTCAGATCATTTGGATATCTCCTTCATCATGGTCAAACCAGCTAGGGTTTCAGTCATCCAGTGGGGCACATCATTCAGTGGAGAATTCAGATCTACGGAGTTTGAGAGTGGATTTGGGAATTTGGACATCTGGGTTTTCCTTGTAGTTGCCCGATCTATCATTTGGAATATTTCTTGGGATGATTGGACACTTTTGGTAGCAGGGAAGAATTATTCAGGGCTTCAACATTCTATCAGGACATGGCATATCTGCTTGATTTAGTCTTCATTGTATATCCAGCCTTTGGAGGCTCATTTTGTATTGTCAGGAGAATTTTGTCGCAGCTCATATCTATTGCTTGTACGACCATATGAGGTTTATACCAGATCAGCCATCTATTTTATTGATCTTACATTGCTCATAATAAAAAGGTCAGATCTTTGCTTGTGCTTCTACATTTTGAATATATTGTGATCTCCATGTGTTGATCAATCTTGTATGCACTTAGAAACTCAATAAATTAGTAGTAGTTAGTGATCCTAAGAAAGAATTTGGCTTGGGATCATTACAAGAAACTTGGCAGAACTTGGTTGTCACCATAAGTAATATGGCACTGAAAGATAGATTGTGTTTTGAAGATGTTTCTAATAACTTATTAAATGAAGAGATGAGCAGGAAATTTATAGGAGAAGAAATGAAAAATATGGAGGCATTATCTCTTGGTGATTGAGGAAGGCAACCAACCATAAAAAAATCAAGATCTAGAGGTAGGTCAAAGTCTAGGCATCAAAGAATAACCTGCTATCATTGTGGATAACTTGCCATGTCAAAAGAAATTGTTGGAAATTTAAAAGAGAGCAAAATGAGCAAAAGACAACCAACAACAATAGCAATATTGAATAAACTATTACTATTGCAAGAGATGGTGAGGCATTAATTATTGTTTCTTATGAGGATGCATGCCTTTATACTTCTACTCATGATAGCGATTAAGGATTTTAGATTCAAGAGCCTCCTACCATGCTACCTGAGGCAAATAAAAAATATTTCTTATAAATCAAGTGATATGGGTAAGGTTTTCTTTTTTTATAATATCGAAGGAGTGGGGGATGTTCTAATAAAGACAAAATATGGTTGTAGTTTATTGCTTAAACAAGTCATGCATATACGAGAGATGATAATGAATTTGTTTTCAACCAAGAAGCGAGATGATGAAGGATTCCATATAGTGCTTGGCAAGAGAGGCTGGAAAATTATAAAATGATCGTTGGTTGTTTCAAAGGGGCGGAACATAGGCACTCTCTACACATTAAAATCAAAATTGCAGAAATCAAACATTGATGTTATTGGAAAGGAGGAGCCTACAACATATCTATGGCATAAAAGGCTTGGACACATGACAGAAAGAGGTATAAAAATCCAAGTGCTCAGAAAAACCTTTTTCTGGGATAAAAGGTACAAAAGGTACAAATATTAAATTTTGTGAACATTATATTATGGGTAGACAGAAAAGGGTATCATTTATGAGGAATAATTTTAAAAGGGATATATAAATATTAAATCCAAGTGCATTCTGATGGTAGTGGCCCAATTGATATAAAATCACTAGGAGGAGCTACTTATTTTGTTACATTTATTGTTGATGCATCAAAAAATGTGTGGGTTTTCCCTATTAAGGGCAAGGAGCAAGTTTTAGACATTTTTCAGAAATTTCATATGGATGTTGAAAGAGAGACTAACAAATTATTGACATGTATTAGAACTAATAATATTGGGGAGTATTTCTCTAAGGAATTTGAAGAATATTGTAGTAAACATGGCATAAAGAATGTAAAAATCGTTCCTGGCACCCCAGACCAAAATGGAACAACTGAGAGAATGAATGAGACAATAATGGAGAAGCTGAGAAGCATGATTTCAAATTTTGGTTTGCCTAAACATTTTTGGGAAGAGGTTGTTCACACAACTTTCTACTTAATAAATCATTCTCCCACAACTTCATTGAATGGTGGCATTCCTAAAAAGGTATGGACTCGTAAGGATTTATGTTACACTCATTTTAAAATATTTGGTTATGAAGCATATGTGCATATTCCTAAAGAAAAGAGATCCAAGTTGGATGAAAAGTCATTGAAATGCATTTTCCTAGGATATATTGATAATGAGTTAGGTTATTGGTTGTGGGATCATCTAAAACAGAGACTTCTTAGAAGTAGGGATCCCATTTTTAATGAAGAAATTACTGACAAAGGTGTGGAGACGCATAAATTTGCTGAAATTCAAGGGAAACAAAAGAATCAACCACCATTACAAAAAGACATTAATGATCATCCATTACAACAAAATGAAAATGAGAAACAACAACAAGAAGAACATGAAGAACAATGAAATTGACAACAACTAAGTGAAATCTCACCAAAAATTTTATAATTTGCAGGTCTATAAGGCCACATAGACCTTCACTAAGGTATCCTCCCTAACAATATATTTTATTGATTGATGTAGTTGGCCACATAGACCTTCACTAAGGTATCCTCCCTCACAATATATTTTATTGATTGATGTAGTTGAACATTGTTGTTTTCAGGAAGCATGTGAAGGAGAAAATGGTATCAAATGGCAAAAGGCCATGCAAGAAGAGATAAAATCCTTACATGATAATAAGACATGGTTGGAAGGCCAAAAGGGAGAAAGTATTTTAAGAAAAAGTGGGTGTATAGAGTAAAACATGAAGGCAAAGAGAATCAACAATTATTTAAAGAAAGGTTAGCTGTGAAAGGATTCGAGCATGAACAAGGTGTTGATTTTACAAAAAAATTCTCCCAAGTTCTCAAAATGCTATCAATATGAGTAGTACTTGGTCTTATCATTGCTCTAGATTTAGAATTGGAACAGTTATATGCCAATACAACCTTGTTACATGGAAATTTGGAAGAAGATATATATATGGAGCAACTAGGGGGGTTTATTGAAAAATGTAAAGAAAATTTGGTCTACAGGTTGAAGAAGAGTTTATATGGGTTGAAACAAGCCCCTTTTCAATGGTATAAGAAATTTGACTCTTTTATTCTTGATTATGGTTTTAAAAGGATAAATGCATATCAATGTGTGTATATTAAAAGAGACGAAAATGGTAATTTAATTGTCTTATTATTATATTTTGATGACATGTTGATTTTCGGAAAAGATAAGTTGATGATTACCAGGTTAAAAGAAGAATCAAACAATACCTTCGCAATGAATAATTTAGGATGAGAAAGGCAAAGTTTGGGGATGCAAATTATATGTGACATGAAAATAAAGAAACTATGGTTGTCACTATGGCTAACGAAAAACTTGTAAGTACACAACTTGCTTCTCATATTGAATTAAAATCTAATCAATTCCCCACCAGTATTGAACGAAAAGAAGAAATTTCCAAAATTCTATATTCTTTAGCAGTAGGAAGCCTAATGTATGCAATGGTATGCACTCGCCCCGACATTGCACATTCATTTGGAGTTGTAAATAGATTTCTTGCAAACCTAGGAAAGGAGCATTAGAATACAATTAAATCGATTTTAAGATATATTAGAGAATCAATTGATTATTGTTTGTGCTTTCAAGGTACTGATACCTTGTTGGAAGGATTTACAAATGTTGATGTTGATATGGCAGGTGACATGGATTCTAGAAAATCCACAACATGCTACATCTATACTTTTGCAGGAGTTGCAGTCTCATGTGTATCTGGATTACAAAAGGTGGTGGGTCTTTCTACCACGAAGGCTGAGTATAATGCAACAACTGATGCATGCAAGGATATTCCTTGGATGAGGAGGTTCTTAGAGGAACTAGGTGTGCAACAAGAAACGTATGTATTGAATTGTGATAGCCAAAGTGCAATCTATATTGCTAAAAATATTTCCTTCCATTCTAAGAAAAAAACACATCGATGTTAGATATCATTGGATTCGCCAAGTTCTAGATGATGAGCTACTACAATTGGATAAAATACACACAAAAGACAATCTAGCTAATATGTTAACAAATATTTTGCCAATAAATAAGGAGGATCTTTGTAGAACCTTAGTTGGTCTCATGCAAACTTGATGAAGATATTTTAGGATTGGGTGATTATAGCAGCAATATTCATTGAGGCTTCAATTTGGTCTCAAGTGGGAGATTGTTGTATGTAAGACCAAATAATAAAATAATTGTATTTCTTGAATTCTTAAAAATTCTTGAATGTACTCTTCTAAAGAGTTCGACATTATTCTATCTTCTTATATGAGAGCCTATATATGTAATCTTTCTCTCACATAAAAGGTACAAGGAGGAGTAGAGATGAATCACAAGGAGTAGAGTTGAAGGTTGATGTATTTATTCGTTAATAAGAAATAAATATTGATCATTTCCCATGCTGTGTTTTCCACCTAAAATATTTGGAGTTCTGTCATTCTTTCATTATCATTTTTTTTATTAGTTATCTTAGATATGTTTGAGTGTATTTCAGATCTAGATCTTTTAGCTATCTATTCATGTGGGTTAGAAAGCTATATAATTATGCTTCATCTATTCATGATAATATCAGATCTATATAAGTGTTCATTAGATCTATATAATTTTATTTTAAATCTATTGTTGATTGATGTTTTTAACTTATCAACGTTCATCTGCAAATATGAACTATCATAATCTCTAGTTATTATCCACAAATATTTAATGATTCATAGTTCCATTTACTATCATTTGAAATGTTTGATTATATCATTTGAAATGTTTGATTATATTAAGTTAATATTTAAAATAAAATTGTGATTTTTGTTGTTTTCCACTTGTCATCTAATAAGGAAAAAAGGGAAGTTGGGCGGCTTCATTACATTAATAGCAATAAGTTGATATTATAGTAGAATTTTGTTTTCCAATTTTTTTTCTTGTTTTCTCATCAATGTAATACTTTAAAATTGGAGTAAAATGAAAATGGAAATTTCAAAGTCTTGGAGTAAATTCCAAATGGAAATTTCAAAGTTTAGTTTTACAACATTTGAAAAAGTTGGAGGAAATTAGAAAGAAGTAAATCAATGTAAGACTACTGCTCAGTCAAATATCAATTTGTTCAAGGAACTTTACAATGGATTTCTTTAAGTCTTTAAATAGGCTTCATCACATGCTAATATTATGGAAAACATCATGAGTTACCCAATACCATGGGCCCATAAACCTTAAACAATAAATCCATCATTGATTGTATCAAGGTTATCCTAACAAATGTAACATTTCCCCCTTTAAACTTGTACACATGATACACTTTTTCTTTATATCCATTTGCTTTGGTGAGGAAAACCAATTTTCAAAGATATATTTTACTCACCTTGGTGAGTCTCACCAAGGTGGCTAAAGAATCCTAATGAAGGCATTCTCCACCTATAAATGGTAAAATCATCATTGATTGTATCAAATTTATCGTAACTAATCTATGACATAGTAACATTAACCCAACAATTAATAGGTGGACAAATTCAACTCAATTTTGTAGAAATTCTTTCCTAAATCTTGTAGAGGTTATAGTTCCACTAACTTTTTTCTTGGAGATTTTGATCCATTTTAAAACAATCCATATCAAGAAAATTTTGAAAAAATGAATGAAAAAGTGAAACCTTTCCTTACTAGAAAAAAATGGTCTATCAAGAAAGTGTATCCACTTATTACCTCATGCCAATTTGAAATGGAAACTCCAAGTTCCATTTTTGTTTTAATATAGTTTATTCATTTTCAAAGGCTAAGGAGTAAAATAGTCATCAATTTTCCTTCTATTCTTTTCAACCTCTATCCACCCCTTAGAGAAGGTTCCATGACGATTAATTGTGGATTAGAAGGCTGATGTATATGATTCTAACATTGCACCAACTCCTTATCCGAATTTTAGTTGTCAAATTGATGGAGGTTTTTCATTCCCTTTGATGGAGTTTTATTTGTTACTACCACCATAAGGGAAAAGCCTAGTATTATTGTCTTATTTCTCTATCGAATGAAAAGGGCTCATATTTTTCAATGTTGCTACAATTGTTGTCAACTACTTATTTGCATTATGTGCCTCTTCATCATCCGATAAATGCTACTCAAATGGTTGTCATTCTTTGGGTTTGGGTTTATTTCAATTTTCCCTTCTAAGTAAACTCATGTTTGACATAAATCTTATAAATGCCTTGCTTATTGACAAAGTTGACATCAAAAAGTTGTATTTTCAATGTTCATAATCCAATCCGTGACCCTATTTGAAACCTTTTATTAAAGGACCAACTTATGTGGAAATCATTTCCTAATGTCTATTTCCATATATATATATATATATATATATATATATATATATAAGGATAAAGTTTGAAGCAATTTATATCTATTTTTAAATATCTATCCAATGTATGTTCAATATCTTAAAAAAAAAAAAAATGTGAAATCCAAAAAACAAAAGTGTATTGAAAAATTTGGAAGACATACACAAATATATTTATTGATAGAAAGGATGGGTTAAATTATGGGTCCTCTTTTTATATAAGAAGAAAACCGAGGTTCTTGAGTTTTTCAACTTTTCAAACATATAGACCCGAGGGAATAAACAGAGAAATAAAGTTGCAGAGAGACGTTTTTGTAGTAGAATGAAAATTTCCTAAGGGAATAAATGAGGTATAAGCCTTTCTACCATAGGTTAGTTCATGCCCTAAAAACTATAGGCATTAGGATACTAGTGTTGGGATGCACGAGATTGTAGATTAATCTAGAATATCTTTCATTACTATGATACACTTATAAGATGACTTTTGGATTCATCTTCGAAGATGGATGCACAAGATTCTAGATCAACTTAGAATATCTTTCATTACTTTGATACACTTATAAGATGACTTTTGGATTCATCTTCCGAGAGGTCACTTGGACTTGCAACGATTATTTGTATCACTTGTGACATTTCATATTTCTTCTCAAATAAATAACCATAACTCTAATAGAATAGATTTGGACCAACATAATTTATCTTTAAAAATTAAAATTTTAAAAAATATATATATTTTAAATTTTAAAATGATAAATTAAAACAAAACTTCACTTAATATTTTATAACTCTCGATATTTACTTATCACCTCACCTATTTTAAGAGATGTCATTTTGACTGGTTAATTACATAAAAACAAATTAAAATGGCTATGTAGATAGAAGATTTTTTTTTTCATCGACAAAAATAGATCCCCCAATGGGAAGATGGGATAACCTACCCTAGAAAGGTATCCATAGTCACCTTGTCAGTGACTAGGGAAACCAAATCTCCACACTTATCAACTAACCTACAACTGCAGGCTGCACATATACAAGACTAGAAGCTAGTGGTCTTTTTCTATTCCAGTATACCATTATCTATACCATTTTACAAAAGATAGTGTTTAAATGTGCAACAGAAAATTGTGAATATTTCAATTTCATTAAAAGTGCATTAATTGTGAAAATTGTGATTTCATTAATAATTATATTGCAATTTCATTAAAAGTGCATTAATTGTGAAAATTGTGATTTCATTAATAATTATATATTATATAGACTAATATTTATTTGAAAATGTAAAATCTCAAAAGGGAAAACATCATAATAAAACATCAAGGTTAGCAGTACCATGCACGCAGTGAGCCTTACAACATACAATAAAGTCCCATTACCATAACATATCACCACATAATAATTGGGGCAAATTCCTCATCTTCTTCTCGCAGTTATGCATTAGTTGTGTTTAAGTTGCGAGGAAATACCACTCAACAAACATGAGTAGAGAAAAGTTGCCATCCATCATAAAATGAATCACAAAAGTCTATTGTAGAGCGATGCCCTCTATCTGGTTAGTCTCACCTTGTAACACACTCATCCCCTAGGTGCTCTATTAAGGGGTGGGGTATCAAAATTTCATTTCCCTTAACTCTCTCTAGGTTCCCCTTTCACCAAAGTGCAGGTTCTTCCAAACCCCTGGCCTCTTTCCTTGCCCCTTTGAAGGATTTGAACAACATGCGCTATCTTTTCATGCTAGGCCCCTTCCTTCATATGACCTCGGACTACGCCTAGGCACCAACTCATAGGGCACTTCAGAGCTTCAGGCTCCGGGTGTTCTCGACACACCTGACTCTGAATCTACTGAACTTTGAGCTCGCGAACACACATAGACCAGATCTACGGTCCACACTTCTTTCACAACCAATGGCTGCAATTTACTTTGGGACTTTGGTGTTTGGGAATTTCAAATCCTCCAAACACCTCTTTCCTTCGAAGTGCTCCATACCAAGAGTTACAAATCGAGCGCCACGTGTTTTCCCCGATCAAAGGTGGATATCTGTTCTTTGCCTCGCTTTAGGCGACTTCCAGTCAATGCTCCTCTACGTTCTTTCTTCTCGGGTACCAATCCTCCGAAGTAACAGATCTCACACCACGCATCCTATTCCAATGGAAGGTTCTGATGAACTTCGATGCTCCAACCTTCTGGAGTTCTTGTGCATTTACTCTTCAATTTCTCGAGAGTCACTTTCCCCTGGAGTAAATCTCCATTCTCCATGTGTTCCAATGATGGATGACTAGGATGATTCCTTACCTTTGGAGTTTCAGACGAATTCTGGTCAATGCCTGTCCCTCTCAGATCGACGATCATGATTTACTTCTACAGTCTGGGCTTCGGGAGTTCTCAACTCATGCGACCCCACTTTTCTCCGAAGTGGCTATCTTCTGAAATGGAAGATCTGTTGACACCTGTCCTTAGCTGACGAACGAATAAGATGAACTCCAACTCTTCGGCCTTTGGGAGTTCTTGTTCAACACACTCCCTTTTCTCGCTGAATGACTTTTCTCTGAAATGGCAGATCTCCTACCATGCATCCCTTTCCAACAGCCGGTTGGGATGACTTCGAGAATCCGGCCTTTGAAAATCCTCGTGCCTTTACACTTCGATTCTCCTAGAGTGACTTCTCTCGAGAGTGCAGAATCTCATGACACGTGTCCCTTTGGCCTGGACGACTTAGATTTGCTTCGGATCCTGGCTCTTCGTGAGTTTTGCGATGAAAACTCCTTTTTTCTCTTAGAGTCAGTCAGCGTCGGGCTAACCATAGCCTCAATCTATCGGTCCGAGGATATCTACATGACCCTAGATATCTACAACTCATAAATTTTGTTCAAGGGTCCCTTGGGTCCCAGTGTGTACCACTCCGAGAGGGACACCTGGCAACACCGTCAGTCAACACATGGGCCCCCACATGATCTCGACTTAATAAACGTGTCCCCATGATCGAACGGTCATGAGTGATCCTGAAGGATCTTTAGATCCACGGTCCACATTAACTTCGGGACTTCGGGACTTCGGGACTTCGAGGGTTTTGGTGTTACCAAACCTCTGTCCTCCCAAAGTGGTCAACGTCGGGCTGACTATATCATAGATGTGACGGTCAGGATAGTTCTCAAGCATTCTCTGATCTACGGTCCAGATTAAGTTCGGGACTTTGGGACTTCAAGCGATTCACCTCTTGTGCGATAGAATATGCTCAATTTGTCGGACCCGCGATGTCCGAAGGGCTCTAAGGTTTAACGCCTTCATTCCTTCTCCAGATCCGAAGATTGTGAAGAACTTTAGTTCCTCCCGAACTAATGTCATCCATTCGCCTTCCAAACAAAAGGATATCTCCATTCAAAGCTTGAATCTCGCTATCCTTCATTAGATTTGTTAGATCTTTAAGTACTTAGGTATTTTGTGCTATTTCTCTTGAACTTAGCACTTAGAGAAATCTTTCACACACCCCTTGCGCTGATTTATCAACTCTAAAACTTAAGGGGGTTCTCGGTCTCTGTCTACCTCACAAAGAATTTGTGCATACATGCACTACCCCTCCTGAGCTTAACATACTCCTTCCTTCAGAAAGAATGGGAGTGTCGACATGCACACGTGACGCTATGCCCAAGGTCAACAAATTCACAATTTATTTATTTTAACTTGAGCCACCATGGGGCTCATGAATTTACATGTACAAGCGAGAGAATTCCTTATTTTCTTAAATACACAATTAGGAAGAATTAAATGGATACATTATAACCATTGAGAAAACATGCACATCCCTGCAACATTCATAGGATATCCAACTTTAATTCACAATTACCTCTTAAATACACAGGATATGAGAATACTTATCAATTATAGGTTGTAGCCAACTAATTGATTGTGGGTGTTTTCCTTTCCACCCAACCATAGGCTCATAGGCATTCATTATTAGCGTTTTGGCCACCCCCGTTCCAAGCCATGATATCACCAAGGAATTTATGCCAATTCTCAATGATCCTTTCTCTTTCACATCTTCCGCGAGGTTTATAAGGTGCTTCCTCAACACCAAGCTCGCGACCTTCTGCTGAAGTCCCGTTCTTTGCATACTCTCAAAGATTTCTCTCTCTGTCATGACCTCGACGAGGTTTATCAAATTCTCCCTCAGCACCAAGCTCATGGCCTTCGTCTTGTTCTCCGCTGGCGAGTTCCTCACATTCTCCACTCTTCTTTTTATTCCCTGGCATGCCTTGCATGCACATCCCTCCTATATTGTTCCTTCTGTCAGAAGGAAACCTGGGTCAGTTTGGGTATGCAAGACCGTGTGGTACTTCGAGCTGACCTTCTGTATCTACACTATGCTTCTATTCATGGGGTAGTTGATGGTTCAACCACGAGTCCTTTTCTTATTAACTGATCTCTTATAGTTTTCACATTCTTTCCTCTAGTGATATCATGGCTAGTACTTTCAAGGCTTCATCCCCACAGTTAGTTATTGGCAATTCAAACAATAATACATTTACACTGTTGCCATGCCACAACATGGTAATCCTAATTAATGATTAATTACAAGTTGGGGGAAACAAGGGTGTTACACACCCCCACTGGCTTCTACGGTTTTTACATAAATCTAGCAGAGTTATTAATTAATTAGGTTAAAATTTTCATAATGAAGTATATTCATCTACTGGTAACATTGGTTTGGCTAATCAATCGAGTATTGCAGTATATTTTGGAAATGAGCATGTACCCTCATGAGCATGAGCCATTGGAGGAGCTTCAAGAAGTGACTGCTAAGCTTCCCTAGTAAAACCCACCTATTTCTCTTTGTCTCTGGATTCCTCCATATGGGTGATATCAGTGAAAATCACTCTTAAAGGTGTGACAATATATTTATGGCCATTCCTCTGGATGAAGCTCAATTTCTGAGCCTTCTATCGAAGATGATGAATGCCAAGAACACCATAAAGATTGGGGTGTACACCAGTCACTCAGTTCTCATCACATCCCTTCCCTTACCTAATGACAGAAAGATAATTCATATCCCTTTTCATAATCATAGTGGACTCACTGAATAAGAGGAAATATTTACTTCTTGGATTAAAGTTTTAGTTATTTGTTGGTTTTTTAAAATTTTGATGATTTATAGTCTTTTAAAATGCACTATTATTTGTAAAAATAAAATTTTATATTAATCAATCCATTGTGAAACATAACTTTGCAAAAAATTATTTCAAACTTAAAAATCTAAATTGTCCACTTATTCTTGTTTAAATGTAGAGAATAAGAGTTAGATTTTCTACTTCGTAACTTAGTTTAGTCTATTGATTCAATGAGCAGATTTCCAAACAACAAAACTTAATGTTTGCATGCTAGAGAATTCATTGATGAAAGTTGGCATGAAAGATAATCGCGATGGACACTAGGAGAGAGACTTATGATATGGGGTTACCTATCATTGAGATAGTTGGAGCTTCCCACAAAATTGACTTCAGAGAAGGCCCTGCTATGCCATTTCTGGATTAAATGCTTAAGAATGTATGTAATATGAAGGATAATAGAATTTTTGTAATATGGAAAGTTTGATGGTTTGTGGATGAAATATTTAACACTAATAAATTGAGTGGGTGTGTGTTGTTGT
>ML779968.1:69116-80623 GCA_009831015.1 Picea engelmannii
GTAATGCTACTTTTGGAAATAATACTTTAGCTAGAATTAGGGGGAAATGGACTTTTGTACTAGATGAAGATAAGAAGGTAAAGACCAACGCACAAAATGTGTTGTATGTAGATGGTCTAAAAAATAACTTGTTGAGTGTAACTAAAATGTGTTACCAATGAAACAATGTCGTCTTTCATTCAAAAGGTTGTAAAGTAATGGATGTGAATACAATAAATATTGTTGTTAAGATAGTCATAACTTCAAGAAATGTGTATGTTCTAGAAAAAGGCAAAGAAAAATGTTGCATTGGTAAAACTGATGAGTGTTGGGTTTGGAACAAAAGGCTAGGTCATCTTAGTTTTAATCATCTTGTTAAGCTAGGAAGAAAATATGTTGTGAGAGATATGCCCAAAATTTCCAAACCTAAGAATATTTTTTGTAAGTCATGTCAGTTTGGAAAGCAGTCAAGAGTTCAATTAAAGGAAAGAGAACACTCCACCACTCGACTTATTTAGTTGATTCATATAGATAATTGTGGCCCCACTAGTACATAATCACCTCGAGGTAAAAGATATTTTATTATTATTATTGATGAAGGCTAAAACACATGACTTGCTCGTGCAGCAAGGTGTGGTGAAGGCACTTTTGGGAAAAGAAAAGCAACCCATGAGCATAACAAATGATGACTGGCATGAGATGGATGCAAGAGTACTGAGTTCCATACGCCTGTGTTTGGCTGATGATGTATTGTTCAACATTGATATAGAGAAGACAATAGTTGGTTTGTGGTCAAAGCTGGAAAGCCTATACATGATGAAATCCTTAACGAACAGGATCTTCCTGAAAATACAACTGTACAATTTGCACATGAAGGAAGGTACGAAAATAGATGATCATTTACAAGGAGTTTGGGATTGATAGGCATAAAATTATTGCCTATACTCCTCAACAAAATGGTGTTGTTGAATGCATGAGCATGACTCTTCTAGAGAGAGCAAGGAGTATGCTTAGTAACGCCAATTTGCAGCAGAAACTGTGGGTAGAAGCAGTAACTATAACTTTTTATCTGGTGAATCGATCACCATCAACAAAAATAGAGTGCAAGATTCCTGAAGAGTTATGGAAAGGTCACCCTTGTAATTATTCTAATCTTAAAGTTTTTGGTTGTGAAGCCTATGCTCTAATTCCAAAACATCAACGTTCTAAATTAGATTCAAAATAAAAAAGGCTTATCTTTGTTGGATATGGTTATGGTATTAAGGGGTACAGGTTGTGGGATCCTACTGCCCACAAGATCACCATTAACAGAGATGTAATATTTGATGAATAATCTCTCATCAAATCAATTGTAGATGTTCAAATGAAATAGGAAGAAATGCCTAAGTATCAACAGATTCAGTTTGAAACCAGTTCAAATACAGATGAAAGGGAACATGAACAAGTTTATGAAGACGTTCATGAAGAGTTATCTACAGAGGAAGACATGGTTGATGATGATAGTCAACAGATTGTGGATGAGCCACAAACTTCCCTAAGGAGGTCTACACGGGTCACAAATCCTCCAAGAAGGTATGTTGATTTTGTTTCGTTAGTTTCTTTAACTACTAATGATGATGAACCTTCGTTCTATGAGGAAGATGTGAAGGGTTCTAACAATGATAAATGGAAAGAAGCGATGAAGGATGAAATGAAGGCTTTAGAGAGGAATGCAACATGGGATCTGGTAGAACTTTCGAGAGACAAGAAAACTGTAGGTTGCAAGTGGGTCTACAAGCTGAAGAAGGGTGTTGATTATAAGGTGGAAAGGTATAAAGCAAGGCTGGTTGTGAAAAGATATTCTTAGAAAGAAGGTATTGACTTTCATGATATTTTTTCACCAGTTGTAAAGACTGTTTCAATTCGAATTGTGTTAGCATTAGTTGCATTTCTTGATTTGGAGTTGGAGCAACTAGAAGTTAAGACTTCTTTCTTACATGGAGATTTGGATGAGGAAATTTGCATTGATTGTGATGTCCCCAATAAAATAAAATAAAATTATTTAGAAATTTAAATTTGCTGGAAATTCATTTCCGTTTTTAGTAAATTCGAATTTGGAATTTTTTTTCCATTTATGGCAATTTCGAATTTCGAATTTGATATTTGTAATTAATTATTATGACTGTTGGGCAAAGATCTGATTTGACTCAACTAACTATTTGACTATGACACTTGTATAAAAAAACAATATTTGACATTGATTGCAGGAGGACAAATGGAAGAGCCATGTTAAAATTAGCTGACCATGACTCCATGAGTGGGGAACATGTTGGAACTACCTCTAGGTTGATTGTTACAAGTGGAAAATAAGTGATTTGGCCATTGAAAACCCTTGAAAATCAGGGATTTAGAAAGATGCGAAAATTCCCAAGGAAGGGAAAAGACCTAGGCAAATTGATAAATAACATATGTGAGGAGGCAGGACACTGCCAAGTATGCTGGAAAGTAGAGACTACTAGTTTTATTGTTGTTATGAACACTACCAATTGAGTGTGAGGCAAGGGGAAACTTGTTGGAACTGAAGGAAATTGTTGAGGAGGAGTTTTTGTTTCAAGTTTTCCCTCATGGACTCATGGTCAGGCTAGGGGGTGAACCATGCAAGTGATTTTGGCTGCTCGGTTCTACAGTTGGGAGGAACGTGGTTGTTCCCTTTGTCTTTCCGCGCACAGGTTCAGATATGTATTCTCTCCTTGCATGTATGAATAATGGTATATTTTCTGAAATGTATTTTTTTGTATCGAATTCGAATTATATATATATATATCTGTAGAACAAATTAGTTATAGAAGTAGCGACACTAATGCTTGTATGAATAATTTTATATTGGCTGAAATATATTATGTTGTAGCGAATTCAAATTAGTTATATATTTCTATAGAATGAATGAGATTATAGAAGTAGCGACATTAACGCCTGTATGAATAATTATATATTGGCTGAAATGTATTTTGCTTTATCGAATTCGAATTGTTTATATATCTGTAGAATGAATTAGCTATAGAAGCAGTGAAATCTTTAACACCTGTATGTATGTCCTATAACCGGGATGGGAATAAAACTGTTTGATCATAGGAATGTGTTGAGTCAAACTTTCGACAGAGTAGTTATAATAGATTCATGAACAAGTCCTTTCCACTAAAATCTGTATGAGAGTTACGAACAATTTGATTATCCTACTAAACCAATTCAAATGGATTCTGTAACTAAATTCTGGAGTAATTTCTTCTGAGATTGGATTATTTTTTTTCTTTCTGTTATAGTAGAGACATTTTCATGCATCGAAATTTCTGGCGCATGTCGTCTAAGTATGAACAAATCGAAACTAGATTATATATATATATATATATGGAATAGGTATTTTCTGCAATTTACAAGTTCAGATTTATAAAGGGAATCAGGACACCATCTCCCCTTAGTGAATATAAGTTATTACGAACTAGGGCACACCCACGATAGACCTAAAATCAACATGTATCTCATATATATATACAGAGTTATGCACATCCATTTCAATTGACGAATCATGTTAATGAAATATAAAATACAGTACCTACAGAAGCAAATATGCATAAGTGAGTGAATGAATATATGTAATTCTTGCATTCTGAGTATGATAAAAGAAATCCGACAAGTAGGTAACCACTGCTATAAAAAAAGTACAGAGTTTGAGCATTTTAGTCTAAGCAAACAATCGATGCACTGTTGCAATGTGAACCGAATGCATTAAACTAGATAATACTAGTGACCACATAATTTAATCCTCGGAGGGTTTTCTTCCGTTCCGTAACAAGATTTTTTTTAGACAATTGGTATGGACAGAGTTGAAATATATAGATAGACTTAGATATTTCCAATGAACAAGTATTGAGTTCGAAATCAAACATCTCAGTCACTGTATTGAAAAATGACACTTCAAATAATAAGGGCCAGGTATGCCTTTTATCAAATAAACAAGGAAACAAAACTAAACAGTGGACTAATTCGAGTGTCAAAGTTACCAAATTAACTTTTTACAAAGACGGGAGAATGACCCCAGAATCTTCTGTGACAACCTCTTTTCCTTTCCACAAGTTAAATAAATTATTTCTAACAGAACCAGAAGAAGGGCACGATTTCCCTTAAGAATTTTCTAGAACCTGTAGAATTAGCCATAGTAAGAAAAATGTTCGAAACCCGAATACCTTTCATCGGAGACTTAGGCGGAATCCAAGGCCGATACAGGATGGAGAGACACCTTCCAGGAAACTAAACCCTGAAATTTAGTCCTCATTCGAGTAATAGGTAATAAAAAGGAAAATTTCCAAAAGGAATAGGGAAAAATGACAAACAGTAAATACTCATCTTTGGTGCATGAACCCGAAACCTCGTCTACCGCTTATGTTCTGGATGAATGTTTTGAGTGAAGGGGAAAGGTGCAGCAAGCCTTTTATGGGTCCTCACATAAACAAGGCCCATCATTAGTGCCAATAACAATCCCTTAAATATTTCCTCTTATCAATAAAACATATCAATAGGAAAAACCCTAACCCATACAAATGTACTGTAAGCAGAAACAAAACAACAAGATTGACCTTTCCCAAAGATTTTCATTAAAGGGATGAACTGCAAACTCTTTCAAAACAAAATACAGTAGCGAATCTTTAAATTCAAAAATAGTCATAACTCCTCGGTGATGAGAACTATTCGCTTCCCATCTCAGAGACAGGAACTTCGGTAAACCTCCTAAGGTATTAATACTTGCCAAAATGACAACCCTGCTTAACGTTGCCAAAATATAGTACTTAATTAAGCTATCAGGGTTGGGTTTAAGGAAGTACTTACCATCGTTTCCTAGACATGCTGACGGCTATATCCATGGCGTGTCCACCTTTTTCCACTTGAAGTTTGCCCCTGATAAGAAAGTGTGATTTACAGAACCCCATGAGCATTTTCTCCATGATTTACAGAATCGGCCTCAAGGAGAAAAGTGCAACACATGAAACCCTTTGGAGCAGGACAAAATTTAGAAATGACAAAACTGTGAGCCTCCCTAAACCCTAGGTGATGCCCTTCCGCCTTGGAAATAAATGTGGAAAGTACAAAGGACAGGTAGCCATGTGACGAGGACAGGGTTGGCATGGTATCTCGATTATGGAGCCAAATGAATTCATTAAAGGTCACAGGTCTGTCATTAATGAATATGTAGAGATTTAACTATTGTGACAAAGAATCATCTCTTTCGCTCAAAGGGCGATGCGATATGACACCTTGTCCTAATTTGAAGGAAGTTTTCATACCCTTTCTTTGATTGAATCAGAAATGTGATCTGAGTTGTCATCTTCCCACTATTTTCTTGGGCTAACTAACTCACTATGAGAAAACACCGGTTCAAGGACCACAAAATGACCATGACTTGGAAGTCACGTTAACTACCAGTGGGAAAGTTTGCCCCATAACTTTATTAACAGAAACGAATTAAGACTCCCTAGGGATTAAAACCAACCCATAGATTTGATGCATAGACAAACTTTAGGATGAAAACGAATTCTAACATGAATTACAAGCCCCAATCATTTATAAGTCCTATGTATATAGGATAAAGAACAAGAATGAAAGGGATTTGTATAGCCTTGATTTCCTTCATACAATCTCCTACTCGTGATTTATGTGAGGTATGATGATCGAGATATCTTGTGGTATGTTTAAGACCTGGAAGGTTAGTGAGATTTTAGAATAGAGTCTTATAATGGGTTCTTTTTCTTATAGTGTATTTCTATGTGACTCGACTAACATCAGAGTTGTACGACTAGTGTCTTGCCTCCCACCGGGAAACTTGAGTAGGAAGTAGATAACAAAAGTTTTTTTTTATTGTGTAAAATTGAGGTTCGTTACATATGGTATCAAAGAAAAAAGGTTACAACACTGGACCTGAACGGGGCCACATTAGTTGCTTAGTATATATATTCCGATTTATGTAAAACTAATAAATATTATGGTTACAAACATAAATCCATTTCTATTTTGTGTTAATTATGGTAGCTCAGGACGATGCAGAAATAAATATGGGAGAAAATCTGTAGCAAAGACCCCCTGGAGATCCAAGACAGAACAGTGATGGAAGATCACCCATGGAAGTGTTGGAAACAATGAGGAATCTTATTGTTGAACTACAGATTTTCAAAGCCGAGAATGAAAAATTGAAGAAAGCACAACAGGAACAACAAGAGATAAATGAAGTCCTGCTACGCAGCATAGTGACCAAGAAAATCCCTAAGGACGATAACCATGAGGAAGAGGTCACCAAAAGGGCCTCCAAGAACTCTGGGCCAGAAATAGAAAAAAGAGACAGTTCATTAGAAGGAACACCTTCAGCTGAAGACAAAACTAAATCAGACAGAAAAAGAAAACAAGTAGACCACCTCAAAGGAGAATTTAAAAATATTAAACCAGCTACCTTTGATGGAGAATCCAGGACGAGAGAAGAAGCTGAGGCATGGTTGTTGGACATCAAAAAATACTTCCAAATCTACAACTATTCCAACAACATGAAGGTCAGAATGGCCATCTACAATCTAAAAGGGAAGGCCAACACTTGGTGGCAGGACCTGAAACTGGCCAAGGGCCTAAAGGAGAAACAGTTGGAATGGTCAAACTTTAAAAAGTATTTCAAGAAACAATACATTTATAAAAGCTATTATGAAAGGAAGACAAAAGAATTTTACAAGTTACGACTTGGAGAGATGACAATGGAGGACCTTATAAATAAATTTCTAGAACTACTACAGTTCGTACCATATATCCGGGAGGATAAGGTAAAAATCCAACGATTCCTAAGCTGTCTACCACATTCCTGCAAGGAAAGAATTGAGTTTGACAATCCCAAATCCTTGAGTGAAGTATTCAAGAAATAACGAATGTGCTATGACCAGTATAAACAGTGGGTAGAGTTTCTCAAAGCCTGGAAGGATAAGAAACAAGATCGAATGAACTAGTGGAAGAAGGGGTACCAACCAACTCCTTATCAAAATACAATGAAAATTTTTCTGAGAAAGGATTTTCACTCCAATCATCCGAATACGCAAGGCAGCAGTAAACCAGTAAACCTGGGAATGAAGAAGTTTGGGGATAGCTCCCACGAGCCATTAAAGTGTTGGGAATGTGGAGAGCCTCATCTAAGGAGGAACTGTCCACATTTGAATTCAGCAAATAGAACTGCTATTCATAATTTGCAGGAAGCCTCGATGGTGGGAGACATGGGCATAAGCCTACATCAGATAAATGCAACCATAGATGGTCGACAAGCTAACCACCAGTCCTCTTTGGTAGAAATCGAAGGTAAAATCAATGACACCCGAATTTTTTTTTTAATTTACCCTGGAGCTACGTTAAGTTATATTACTCATAGTGTGGTAGAGTTAAATAAACTTATGAAACTGAAGCACGCAAAATCATGGCTTGTACAATTAGCAACTGGTACTAGAAGGAAAGTAGTTGACTTTGTTTCAGATTTTGAGTTCATCTTAGATAGTCAAAATATAAGAACAAATCTGAATATTCTACCACTAGGATCTTACGATATGATTATCGGGATGGATTGGTTGGAACAACACAAAGCAGTACTAGACTGTTATACAAAGATACTTAGCTATAAAGATGATTTTGACACTATTAGGACAGCCCAAGGCATATGAAAACCTGTATCAGTCATACAAGTTTCAGAGATGCAACTTAAGAAATATATTAGAAAGGGATGTCAAGTGTATTCCATCCAAGTAATGAATCTATTAGGAAAAGAAGATAAGCCAAAGTTAGAAAACTTTGTTGTCCTACATGAATTTAGAGACATGTTTGTGGATGAGATACCAGAATTAACTCCTAGAAGGGAAATAGACTTCTCCATAGACCTACTACCTGGTTCAGCCCCTATCTCAAAAGCACCTTACCGAATGAGTCTACCAGAACTGACAGAATTAATAATGCAATTACAGTAATTGTTGGACAAGGAGTATATCAGACCGAGTGTTTCACCCTGGGGGGCACGAGTTCTCTTTGTGAAAAAGAAAGACGGTACTCTAAGACTATGTATCGATTATAGACAACTGAACAAAATGAATATTAAGAACAAATACCCCTTACCAAGGATAAATGATCTGTTCGATCAAGTAGGTGGGGCCAAGAAATTTTCAAAGTTGGATTTACGATCTGGTTATCATCAAGTTAGGATAAAAGATGAGGACATAAACAAAACAACCTTTCAAACAATATATGGACACTACGAGTTCATAGTCATACCTTTCAGACTCACTAACGCACCAGCCACGTTTATGTGCCTGATGAACAATATTTTCAGTCATTACTTAGACAAGTTCGTGGTAGTATTTATCGATGATATTCTGGTCTATTAAAAAATAGAAGAGGAACATGACCAACATTAAGAATAGTTCTACAAACATTGAGGAAACACAAATTGTACGTCAAATTTGACAAGTGTGACTTCTATAAAAAAAAAATACAATATCTAGGACATGTGATTTCAGCAGAAGGCATTGTCGTAGGCCCGGAAAAGACAAAGGCCATTATGGAATTGTCGGTGCCTAAAGATGTACCGGATATACGGTCGTTCATGGGAGTCACCGGATATTACCACAGGGTTATAGAAGGGTTTTCCAAGATAGCCTACCCTATCACATCATTACAAAAGAAAGGAACCAAGTTTAACTGGTCAGAGAAGTGTCAAGACAGTTTTAACAAACTGAAGGGATTATTGACAACTACACCCATATTGAAGGTAGCAGACCCAGATAAAGACTTCACCATATGTGTTGATGCAAGAAAAGAAGGACTAGATGGTGTCCTAACTCAGGAAGGAAACGTTATTTGTTATGAGTCCCGAAAATTAAAACACGAGCGAAATTATGTCACTCATGACTTGGAATTGGCAGTAGTAATACACGCCTTAAAAATGTGGCGACACTACATAATGGGCAGGTAATTCCTACTATTAACGAATAATAGCGAGGTGAAATATTTGTTTAACCAACCAGATCTTAATGCAAGACAAGCAAGGTAGATAGCCTTCTTGATTGAATTCGACTTCGAGGTCAGACATATCAAGGGTAAGGAAAATAAAGTAGCATATTCTTTAAGAAGAAGAGTCCATGGCTTATTTGAGATAAATATCAGCAGGGCAGAAAGTGATCTAGAACAAAGAATAAGGATGGCAGGTAATAACGACGGAAATTACACTAAGATAATCGCAAAATTACAGAACAATACGACAAACTCAGACAAACTGGATCTAAGTATCGACAAGAAGGGAATACTACGATTTAAAAACAGACTTTACTTACCAGATTCCGCAGAGTTAAAATTAACAGTCTTGGACGAAGTGCATAAGAAACCATATTCTGGCCATCCAGGTTACCAGAAAATGATAACAAAACTTAGAAAACTATTTTATTGGCCTAATATGAAGGGAGAAACAACAAAATACTTAGCTAGGTGCCAATATTGTCAGTAGGTTAAGGCCAAACACTAGCATCCAACCGACCTATTACAACCATTACCAGTACGAGAATGGAAGTGGGAGACCATATCGCTGGACTTTATAACAGGTTTGCTAAAAAATCAGAAACAGAATGACTCTATTATGGTTGTAATCGATAAACTCAGTAAGTCTGCACACTTTATTCATGTAAAGTCTACTTTTAAAGCTATAAACATTGCTAAAATATTCATGAAAGATATTTTTAGACTGCATGGTATTCCTAAAATGGTGATTTCAGATAGAGACGCAAAATTCACATCCGCTTTTTGGAAGGAATTGTTTGCAGGGTTAAATACTAACTTCAATTTCAGTACGAGTTATCATCCACAAAAGGATGGACAGACCGAAAGAACAAACCAAATCGTAGAGGATATTCTCTGCATGTACATAAGAACAAAACCGAACAAGTGGGAAGACTATCTACACTTGGTAGAATTTGCATATAACAATGGGTACCAAACTTCGGCTAAATTGAGCCCTTTCGAAATACTATATGGAAGAAAGTGTACGACTCCAATTAGCTGGGATAACCCAGCTGACAGACTCATGGTGGGACCATAGATGCTCCAAGAAATGGAAAACACAGTAAGGAAGGTACAACAGAATTTGAAAGAAGCACAGGACAGACAAAAGAGCTATGCAGATCAGAAAAGAAGACACTTAGAATTTCAAGTGGGAGACCATGTTTATTTGAAGGTCAAAGCCCAAAAAATCTCATTGAAGTTAGGGAACTGTGCCAAGATGGCACCCAGGTTTTGTGGGCCCTTCGATATACCATCTCGAATTGGACCCGTAGCATATCAACTTGCACTTCGAGCTAATCTAAGAATTCATAATGTATTTCATATTTCTTTGTTGAAAAAGTATATGCATGACCCTACTCATATGATTGATTGGAACTTGGTGCAAGTGGAACCCGAAGGTGAGCTCCAAGTGGAACCCCTACGTATTCTGGACTGGAGAGAAATAACCCTTCGGAACAGAGTCGTCACTCAGGTAAAGGTGCAATGGAAGCACTTTAGTCCCGCGGAGGCCACTTGGGAGTTGGAGGGAGATTTGCGGAAATCTCATCCAATCCTATTCTAGGAAAGAAACGAACACTGAGGACAGTGTTATATTAAAGGGGGAAAGGATGTGACGTCCCCAAAAAAATAAAAAATAAAAAAATAAATAAAATTTAGAAATTTAAATTCGCTGGAAATTCATTTCCGTTTTTAGTAAATTCCAATTTGGAAAATTTTTGCCATTTATGGCAATTCTGAATTTCGAATTTGATATTTGTAATTAACTATAATAACTATTGGGCAAAGATCTGATTTGACTCAACTAACTATTTGACTATGACACTTGTATAAAAACATAATATTTTATATTGATTGCAGGAGGACAAATGGAACATCCATGTTAAAATTAGATGACCATGACTCCATGAGTGGGGAACATGTTGGAACTACCTCTAGGCTGATTGTTACAAGTGGAAAATCAGTGATTTGGCCATTGACAACCCCTAAAAATCAGAGATTTAGAAAGCTACAAAAATTACCAAGGAAGGGAAAAGACCTAGGCAAATTGATAAATAGCATATGTGAGGAGGCAGGATGCTGCCAATTATGCTGGAAAGTAGAGACTATTGGTTTTCTTGTTGTTATGAACACTACTGATTGAGTGTGAGGGAAGGGGAAACCTGCTGGAACCGAAGGACATTGCTGAGGAGGAGTTTTTGTTTCAAGTTTTCCCTCATGGACTCATGGTCAGGCTAGGGGGTGAACCATGCAAGTGATTTTTGCTGCTTGGTTCTATAGTTGGGAGGAACATGGTTGTTCCCTTTGTGTTTCCACGCACAGGTTCAAATATGTATTCTCTCCTTGCATGTATGAATAATGGTATATTTGTTGAAATGTATTTTGCTGTAACTAATTCGAATTATATATATATATATATATATATATATATATATATATAT
>ML779968.1:80927-113212 GCA_009831015.1 Picea engelmannii
ACAAATGAGATTACAAAAGTAGCATCACTAACACCTGTATGAATAATTGTATATTGGTTGAAATGTACTTTGCTATATCGAATTCGAATTATTTATATATCTGTAGAATGAATTAGCTACAGAAGTAGCGAAATCATTAACACCTGTATGTATGTCCTATAACCGGGATGGAAATAAAACTGTTTGATCATACGAATGTGTGGAGTCAAACTTCCAACAGAGTAGTTATAATAGATTCATGAACAAGTCCCTTCGACTAAAATCTGTACGAGAGTTAGGAACAATTTGATTATCCTACTAAACCAATTCGAATGGATTCTGTAACTAAATTCTGGAGTAATTTCTTCTGAGATTGGATTGTTTTTTTTCTTTCTGTTATAGTAGAGACATTTATGTGCATCAAAAGTTCTGGTGCATGTCGTCTAAGTATGAACAGATTGAAACTAGATTATATATATATATGGAATAGGTATTTTCTGCAATTTACAAGTTCCGATTTATAAAGGGAATCGGGACACCATCTCCCCTTAGTGAAGATAAGTTATTACAAATCAGGGCACACCCAGGATAGACCTAAAATCAACATGTATCATATATATACATATATATATATATATATATATATATATATATATATATATACAGAGTTATGCACATCCATTTCAATTGACAAAGCACGATAATGAAATATAAAATATAGTACCTACATAAGCAATTACACATAAGTGAGTGAATGAATATATGTAATTCCTGCATTCTGAGTATGATAAAAGAACTCTGACAGGTAGGTAACCACTGCTATAAAATGAGTATAGAGTTTGAGCATTTTAGTCCAAGTAAACAATCGATGCACTGTTGCAATGTGAACCGAATGCATTAAACCAGATAATACTAGTGACCACATAATTTAATCCCGGGAGGGTTTTCTTCTTTTCGGTAATAAGATTTTTTTTAGACAATTGGTATGGATAGAGTCGAATTATATAAATAGACTTATATCTTTCCAATGAACAATTACAGAGTTCGAAATCAAACATCCGGGTCACTATATTGAAAAACAACACTTCAAATAATAACGACGAGGTATGCCTTTTTTCAAATAAACAAGGAAACAAAACTAAACAATGGACTAATTCGAGTGTCAAAGTTACCAAATTAACTTTTTACAAATATGGGTGAGTGACCCCAGAAACTTCTATGACAACCTCTTTTCCTTTCCACAAGTTAAATAAATTATTTCTAACAGAACCAGAAGAAGGGCACGATTTCCCTTAAGCATTTTCTAGAACTTGTAGAATTAGCCATAGAAAGAAAAATGTTTGGAACCCGAATACCTTTTGTCAGAGACTTAGGCGGAATCCAAGACCGATACAGGATGGAGAGACACATGCCAAGAAACAAAACCCTGAAATTTAGTCCTCATTCGAGTAACAGGTAATAAAAAGGAAAATTTGCAAAAGGAATAGGAAAAAATGACAAACAATAAATACTCATCTTTGGTGCACAAACCTGAAACCTCGTCTGTCGCTTATGTTCTGAATGGATGTCCGAGTGAAGGGGAAAAGTGCATTAAGCCTCTGATGGCTCCTCACAAAAACAAGGCCCATCATTAGTGCCAATAACAATCCCTTAAATCTTTCCTCTTATCAGTAAAACATATCAATAAGAAAAACTCTAACCCATACAAACTTATTGTAAGCAGAAACAAAACAACAAGATAGACCTTTCCCAAAGATTTTCATTAAAGGGATGAACTGCAAACTCTTTCAAAACAAAATACAGTACCGAATCTTTAAAGTCAAATAGATTCATAACGCCTCACTGATGAGAACTATTCACTTCCCATCCTAGAGACAGGAACTTCGGTAAACCTCCTAAGGTCTTAATACTTGCAGTAAAACGACCATAGAAAAACAAAAGAGAAAATCAAATACTAGAAGTAGGAATGAGTATGGGAAAGAGCGACTCCACCCAGTCTAAGGATCTTAGTATTTCATCAATCAAATCGAGGTATTTTTTCTTCGGTGAATCACTCATGGGCTGACATACTTCTCTGAAACCAGCTATAGGAAGATAAAGAAAGACCTGAGAGTTAAACAGTCTTTCCTAAATGAAAGTTTACCGCAGAGAAGAACATAACCAGACTGAAAGAAAATGATGGTGCCTATTAGACGACAACCCTGCTTAATGTTGCCAAAATATAGTACTTACTTAACCTATCAGGGTTGGGTTTAAGGAAGTACTTACCATCGTTTCTTGGACATGCCGATGGCTATATCCATGGTGCATTCGCCTTTTTCCACTTGGAGTTCACCCTTGATAAGAAAGTGTGATTTAAAGAACCCCAGGAGCATTTTCTACCATGATTTACAGACTCGGCCTCAAGTAGAACATTGCAACACATGAAACCCTTTGGAGGAGGAAAAAATTTAGAAATGACAAAACTATGAGCCTCCCTAAACCCTAGGTGATGCCCTTCCGCCATGGAAATAAATGTGGAAAGTACAGAGGACAGGTAGCCATGTGACGAGGACAGGGTTGGCATGGTATCTCGGTTATGGAGCCAAATGAATTCATTAAAGATCATAGGTATGCCATTAATGAATATGCAGATATTTAACTATTGTGACAGAGAACCATCTCTTCTGCTAAAAGGGTGATGCGATATGACACCCTGTCCTAATTCGAAGGAAGTTTTCATACCCTTTATTTGATTGAATCAGAAGTGTGATCCGAGTTGTCATCCTCCCACTGTTTTCTTGGGCTAACTAACTCGCTACAAGCAACCATCAGTTCAAGGACCACAAAATGACCATGACTTGGTAGTCATGCTAACTGCCAGTGGGAAAGTTTGCCCCATAAATTTATTAACATAAATGAATTAAGACTCCCTAGGGATTAAAACCAACCCATAGATTTGATGCATAGACATACTTTAGGATAAAAACAAATTCTAACATGAATTACAAGCGCCGATCATTTATAAGTCCTATGTATATAGGATAAAGAACAAGAATGAAAGGGATTTGTATAGCCTTGATTTCCTTCATAAAATCTCCTACTCGTGGATTATATGAGGTATGATGGTCGAGATATCTTGTGGTATGTTTAATACCTGGAAGGTTAGTGATATTTTAGAATAGGGTCTTATAATGGGTTCTTTTTCTTATAGTGTATTTATGTGTGACAAGACTAACATCAGAGTTGTACGACTAGTGTCTTGCCTCCCACCGGGAAACTTGAGTAGGAAGTAGATAACAAAAGTTTTTTTTATTGTGTAAAATTGAGGTTCGTTAGATAGAACAACCAGAAGGGTTCATTTAGAATCACAACAATAAATTTGTTTGCAGGCTCATGAAATGATTGTATGGTCTGAGGTAGTCGCCTAGACAGTGGTACAAGAAATTTGACTCTTTCATGGTGAGCCAGAATTATACAAGGAGTGAGTATGATCGTTGTGTCTACTTTAAGAAATAGAATAATGTCATATTCATTATCTTAGTATTGTATGTTGATGATATGATTTTAGCAAGAAAAATCATAACTGAGATCAACAAGTTAAAGGCTTAGATGGCTAGCACGTTCGATATGAAATATCTAGGAGCAACAAGGCAGATTTTGGGCATGAAAATATTCAGGGACAGGAGGAATGGTAAGATTTGGTTGTCACAACAGAAGTATGCTGAAAATATACTTTTGAGGTTTGGTATGAATGATGTGAAACGAGTTTCATTCCCTTTGGCTTCCCATTTTAAGCTTTCTTCAATTTTATGTCCTAGTACAAAAGAAGAAAATGAATATATGTCTCGAATACCATATGCTAATGCAGTAGGAAGTTTAATGTATGCGATGGTCACTACAAGTCCAGACATTTCACATGCAGTTTGGGTTGTCAGCAGGTTTATGGAAAATCCAGGTAAAGAGCACTGGGAAGTGAAATGGGTGCTTCAATATCTAAGGGGCACAAGTGATTATTGTATCACCTATAACAGTGGTCGTGAATTAGTCTCTGGATATGTTGATTATGATTTCGTAGGTGATTTGGACAATAGAAAGTCTACTTCAGGGTATGTCTTTACTCTTGCACGTGGAGCTATTGGTTGGATGTCAAAGTTACATAAAATTGTTTCTTTATCCACTACAGAAGCAGAATATGTAGCTGCTTCACATGCTTGCAAAGAGGCAATTTGGTTGAAAGGTTTTTTTGGTGAGTTAGGAAGGATGCAGGACAAATTAATGTTACTTTGTGATAGTCAAAGTTCTATTCACTTGGCTAAGAATCTCGCCTACCACAGTAAAACAAAACATATACCTATCAAGCACCATTTTGTAAAATAGGTCATTGATGAACGTGGAGTCTCTCTTAAGAATGTGCATACATCATAGAACTCTGTAGACATGTTCAAAAAGCCAGTACTGTTAGAGAATCTATGATTGTGCTTGGCTTCTCTTGGCTTTCAAAAAAGGTGATGAACAAAAGGAAGGAGCAAGGTATCACGTTAATTGTTGTTAAGGTGGAGATTGTTGGAAACAGTGACAATGAATTTCCAAGTTTAGGATTTTAGATCCTATAAATTAGTGATTGGTTGTAACCAATGAGACAAAATTAGAAATGTGTTTTCAATAATCAGTTCTTTTGTAACTGTGTATTCTTATATATTTTGTAATCCCGTAGAGGCAGGCGTGAGAGTGAGTGAGCTACTGTAATCTCCATTAGTTGAATAATAAGACAACCGATGCCTTCCCTTGGTGGACGTAGCCCAATGTTTGGGTGAACCACGTAAATCTATGTGTTTATGATC
The DNA here is from genome assembly GCA_009831015.1 of Picea engelmannii. NCBI lineage: Eukaryota > Viridiplantae > Streptophyta > Pinopsida > Pinales > Pinaceae > Picea > Picea engelmannii. The sequence goes on from ML779968.1 coordinate 85,730, forward strand.
TGTGTGATTGTGTTTTTCTCATTTGCAATTATAACAAAAATTAAGGCCCGTTAAAACCAGGACATCTTCGTTTTGACATTCATGTGAAAATATGAAGTGTCATATTCTTTAGTTATTATTCATAAAGTCTAATGCTTCATAGTGTTCTTGGTGTTCCATTGTAAACAACGAAATATGTTAGGTTTTTCTTTTTTCTTATGTGAGATTAAATAATAAAATAACTAGCATAACCCCAAAACTCGGTAAAGGAAACCCATAAGTAAGTTCAAGTTGTTATGTTGTTTAAACATTTAGGAGATTTGGAGATTTGCGTGGATAATTTACTATAAGTACTAAGTTGTTATAGTTGTTGGAACAATCAACCTAGGAGTGGCATGAAGGATGTTAGGGTTGGTGAAAGATATATGCCTATAAATTGCATTCCATTCACAAGTGGTCAATCAACATAATAGATTTGCATGGAGGATGTTGGGGTGGGTGAAATATATATGCCTACAAATTGCATTGCGTTCACAAGTGGTCAATCAACACAATAGAGTTGCATGGAGGATGTTGGGGTCGATGAAAGATATATGCCTATAAATTGCATTGCATTCACAAGTGGTCAATACACACAATAAATGTCGGAAACCACTAACATGCAACAACCAACATATGATATGATAAGTTTTGTCGTTGTGGTTACCCTATTTTTTCACTGGTCAATTGTATGGTTATGAAAGATTATATTTAAAATACCTCGGTTATATGGCTTATAAAGATTAGATTGTACAAAAGCTTCAAAATTTTCAGCGATGAAATTGCTTGTAAATTGCTTGTACAAAATTATATATCATCTCTAAACAAATTTCATAACCATACAATTTACAAGTCTACATAATTCACTTTTCTAAGCTTAATTTGTTGAACCCACCGCTGAGTGGAATGAAGTGTTTGAGTAATGATGCTAATAGTGTTTATTTAATTATATTTTATTGTGTACATGAACCTTAAGACACGTTTAGTCATGATGGCCAAGACATAAGGAAGTTACAGAAATGCCATACATTTTTAATATAATACCATTTGGCAATGCTAGTGCTAATAAAGTGAGAAGGTTTAGGAAGCTCAAATAGACAGAGAGCTTCTGGCCCTCACCATGTGAAGAAGGGTAACTAAAACAAAAGGACATCAACTTCTGTACAAAATTTGTTGTCTCTAAAATGATCAACCATCTATTTCCTTGGCTCCAAGGCCTGGGGGTGGTGTGGATTCAGAGAAGAGACATAGGCAATATAATCGAAGAGATAAGTGTGTAGAAGTTTTGGACTATCCAAACCCAAAATGTTTAATGGCTTCATGTCTCTTACAATGCAAGGAGTCCAATTACATTTCATTACCTAGTGAAGAGTGTGAGAAGATATTTGAGATTTCTCCCTTTACCAAATTTCAAATTGTCATATTAATCAATTTCAAATTTTTATATTAATCTTAGACATATATACAATTTTAAATTTTCATATTAATTATATATATATATATATATATATATATATATATATAATATTGATTATGTATAAATTTCTCAAATAAATTTGTACTTGTTTTCAATCCCTAGGATGATTAAATTAGAAGACTTTATTTTCAAAAAAACCAGAGGAACATGGGGTTGAAATCATATTGATAATAAAAGGTTGAGATGAGTGGTAGCTCTAGTCATTATGTTTTTCAGGTTAAGTCAAATAAATGTTTTGTTTGTACAAGTATGCATTTGGCAACAAATTATCAAATTCACAATTACAAGGTTTCTAGGCAATATGCAAAGATTCTTTCAATAAGATGAGGAAATGACATGGAGAAAATAGAGCATTGATTCCATCTACTTCATGTTGGATTTAGTGCATCCCTTCACAAAACATTTAATAATGGTGAATTTAGTTTATCCATTTGTCTATTTATCTCAGACCCAATGAAAGTATTTGAAACGATTGGTAGGTTTTTCTTCCCACTCTAGTTGCAAGTACTCTTTCAAGTTGATACCCAATGTTATTGATTTTGTCATTATTTTTATAAAAAAAAATTAAAAATTATAATCCTAATAATAATTTTGTTATTATTCAATGTTTGAAAATTATAATCTTTCCTTAAAAGATAAAATAATACTGTTTTTTTATGTTATTAATTTTATAAAAACAAATTGAAAATTATAATCCTATTAATAATTTTGACATTATTCAATGTTTGAAAATTATAATCCTTTCCTTAAAGATAGAATGATACTGTTTTTTTTTTTTTTTAAATAATTGAGATAAGTGTGCCTTTTATTCAATGGAAGATCGAAAGGGCATAAGATTCTAATRCTCATACGATCAATGCACTGCGCTTGATAGCGGAAACAAAGTGAATCCATGCGTACAAGAAAACCAAATAATTTACATATGAGAATATGCGGCCTCAAGCATCTTTAAAAACACAAAAGAAAATTGTGTGGATTTAACAGAATAAAATAGAGGCAAAATTCATCATGCCGTGATGCATATTTGCCTGCATACATATACACTATTATATAAAAGATTCCTGCATACATATACACTATTATATACATATACATATTTGCCGTGATTCTTATTTGCCAGTCCTTGCAAGCTTTTATTAAAGCGCATTATATAAAAGATTCCTGCTCCATCCTCTCCACTGATTTTTCCTCCTAGTTCTCTGTCAAACTAATAATTCCCACAGGTAGGCAGCCATGATTCTCCCTGATAGGCGTCTGAGCTAATATTTTTTGAAAAAATATCACATTATTATTATTATGCTGTTTTGAAATGTAACTAATCAATTAAACAAATTGACGTTCTATTCAGTAAAAACTTTGCTGTACCAAATATTTATACTCCATTTTTTTTTGAAAAAGAAGACTAAATCAAAACAAGGAAAAAAAGACACAGGACTTGTCCCTTTACTAATTCAGTCCTTTTGAAAAGACAAGACCCTGAAAACATGCACTAATATTCCCACTGCGGATTGATATGACAGTCGAAAACAAATATTTTTGGACGTATATTCATTTCAATGTCTCAACTCACTTAGAAAAATTTCCATGTCCAGTGGTGGGAAAAAACAATATACAAAATAGTATTGATGTTCAACACCATAGTAGGCTTGGCTGTCAATTCGATCCAGTTGGATGCACAAATAGTACAACCTTTGCTAGTCACATTAATCTTTTAAAGGCCTGCACTGTCTGCATCCCACCAGATTTTCAAGATTTTCATACCCTCTCAGATGATTATATATAAATTTGCTCTCAGATGATTTTATATAAATTCCTCAAAGAAGTTTGCACTTAGAGATTTTCAATTCCTCTCAGATTTATTTAGAAATTAAAATAAATCTAATATAATTATTATAATAAATTTAATTATTCAAATATCCTAAATTTGTTTTTTTATTTATCAAATTTAAAATTTATTTTTATTTTTAAGCATAAAAAAAAACTAATCGATATCCAATTACTACTCCATTTTAATGACATTTAAATTCATATTAATTAATCTAGTGTCTTCCATCCAAGTATGGGTGACCGCTTCTTGAAGCATATGTTACCCTCTATCCTAGCTTTGTTATTGATGCTCCTATTGCTATCTTTGCCATCACCTTGCTTTTCAATCTTAGGTGCGCTACTCACTAGCTCCTGGCATAAGTGGATTCAGTGTGTACTTAAAAACCAACAACATAAGCAAAAACATAACCAGAAATTTATATTTCGTTGTTTCTCTTAGTCTATTTTGATTTGGAAATGGATGGAACCTTGTTTTGATTTGGAAATTGAGATTGATAACCTCCCATGAAATCGAAATGATGAATACATAGTTAAGAGGGGTAGAAAGTTTAGCAAAGAGGTTGATGTTTTCTCCATTTGTAATCAATTATTTCATGCAATATAGGCTCTTTTCTTTTCATTCCCTTGATAACTAACCTGGAATTAAATTAAACATAGGCTCTTTTTTTTTTCATTCCCTTGATAACTAACCTGAAATCAATTGAAGCATAGTTACAGAATTATAATCATTGGGCAGTATTCAAATATGACAAGTTCAATCAAGAAAATTAACCAAACACATACATATATGCTTGCTCTTGTTTACCTAGCGAGTCCTCTATATCCAAATCATGGGGCGGCACACTTTCACCAACTCGATACCTAAATCATTGGGCGGCACCAACAAATAAGGCAAGTTCAATCAAGAAAATTAACCAAGCACATACATATTACCTAGCCAGTCCTCGATATCCAAATCATTGGACTACAAACTTTCACCAACTCGATATCCAAATCATTGGGGGGCACCAACATTCCAAGTGCCTACTAATATTCTGCCACGCACCAAAGAAGAAAATATTATGAAAAGGAAAACATAGTGAGTTGTGGCTCCACATCCTAAATCGATAAAGAACAGAAAAACTGGAGCAAATATGAAATTGATTAACTTGATTTCTTTGGTGTAGAACAGAAAAACTGTAGCAAACATGAAATTGACTAACTTGATTTCTTTGGTGTCTATGTACTGTGCTCGCATTGTCTCTGAATTAACAGATGACTATGTATATCTATCCACATAAAGTAATACAAATACTGAGAGGAAAGTTAGTTCTTACCAGTTCAACTCGAAACCAGTTGTTCAAACAACAATGGAAAGAGCATTTCTCCGATTCTCAATAGTAGTCTTCTCTTGTAGTTTGTGTAGGTCTCAAGCATACACTCCATCTTTTCCATGTGTCCAGTGAAGCTCAAGAAGCTTCAAGCTTGTAAAACACTGGAATTATAGGAACCCTACAAAATAATGGAAACCCAGACAAAAAAGTGCTAGAGATTTAATATACACCTGCACAACAATAGATGTGATAAACTCTGTTACTAGATTCACCACACTAGTGTGCAAAAACCATTTTCGATCCACACCAGTAACTTGGAATCACTGAATGGAATTGGAAACAACACCAGAAACTACACCATTTCCAAACAAACTGCAAACTAGAAAATAAGTACAAATATACCCCCACAAACTGCAAGCCAAAATATTAGTAGAAATAGACATCACAAACTGCAGATTTAAGGATAGCTTGTAAACTTCCACTATTGTGTTTATCTATAGAAATAGGCATCTCATCCCAGCGATTTAATCCAACAAAAAAATATGTCAGATTTCCATCTAAAATTGCCCGTGATGCCTCTCTCTTCTGCTGGATTTCTGTCTGAAATTGAAATGATATTTCCAAAGGTGAGATCATAAGAGGCACCGAAGCATAGGATTAGAAAAATAAGCGCAGAAGCCACCTTGATACTAGGCATAGGTAACAACATGAGCAAGCCTAACACAGATGAAGGTAGAGTGGTTTGGGCATCTTCAACTATAGAAACACTAATCTTAGAAACTGTCTGCAAGTTGTTTGAAGGAGTAGAAACTATAGAAATGGCAAGCTGAACCACATTCTACGTCTACCAACAAAGGTTCAAAACTGGCGAAATGGCCTTGCAGGCTCGGCAGAGTTGAAACAAGCTTTTCTCTGCACGACTCAATGGCAATGGCTCGAGGGCAGAGTATGCATGCGGAGTAGGGCATGAAGGATCAACAAAAGGTAGAGACTCTGCATTCCACTACGGTTGGAGGCACGATATGTTAAATTTTTAAATTAAATAAAGTACCAAGGCAAGTGTTTCTCTTCCCTAGGCGCTTAAGGGGGAGAAAGTGCCTAATGTGGGTCCTAGTAAAATTAGTTTGTGAGATGTAAATTAAAAGATAATTTTATGACTAAAGTGAGGGTGAGTGAAGAGACACCAAATCCCAACCACTCATCTAATCTAATCTCAACCGTTAGATTAGAAAACCCCTCACCTTCCCTCATGAGGTCGACTAGGGCAAGAGGGCGTACCCATTCTTGGGTAGTTGATTCATTTTTGAGAGAGCATGAGAGAGAGCATTTTCGAGAAGCAAGATAGTAGCCATTTCTAAGAGCTAGGGCACACATTCCAAGGCAGCAAGTTAGCACAAAAATCGAGGCAGCGAGTTCGACATTCACAAGAGGCCGTACAACAGGGATTCCAAGGTCCGTACAACCATTTTGTGTGCACAAAAATCGAGGCAATGAGCATCATTTAATTATGTCCATATGGTATGGATTTTATCAGTCCGTACAATGTACTTTTGGCACAGATTTCAAGGAGGGACAGAGAGGCACGTGCAGGCCATACTGTACAGATTTCGTACAGGTTCGTACAGTCCTTTCTTGGCACAGAAATCAAGACAGATTGCTGTGTGGTTTTTCTGGGAAGTTTGGCACAGTTTTCAAGGCGACCGTACAACCATTAATGCACCCAAAAATTTGTTGATGTTGTTGGTACAAATTTTGAGGTGGTTGTACCGTAGTTTGGAGGCACAGAAATCGAGGAGAAGACCTGTAGATGATTGCAGAAAATTCTGGGAAGAATATTGAGGAGTTGACTCATTTTTTTGTGTGAAAAATTGGCACGGTTTTCGAGATATGTTTGTCATTTAAATTTATGAAGATGAATATGTTGTAACAGAATTCTTTGAAGCTCCTAAATAATAAAAATCGCCCTCTCTCACTGGTTTTCCCGTTGTGGGTTTTTCCAGGGTCGAAGTTAGACCGAAAATTTGTGTGTCTAAATTTTTTGAGTTTCGCATACTGCTGATATTTTATTTTTGTGTTTAAAACGATGTTCAGAATCCTCATGTTTCAGTTCTGAAGTTTATTTTCCGCTGTGAATTTATATGCTGATATAAAACTGGGTTTGGGCATTTAACATTGCCTGAAAAATCAGCAAGACTGAAACTGGGTTGGGGTCTGAAAATTAACATGGTATCAGAGCAGAGTTGAAGAGAAGCAGAAATTTTCAGTAGACAGAAAGTTGGGACAACAGTCACTTCACAGGGCAGATTTTTGAATTTGGATTTTCAGCAGAAAGAGGGTCATGGCTACTGGTTTGAGAGTTGAGAACAGACTTGATGGGGCAGCAAATTTTGGTTCTTGGAAGGAGAGGATGATCTTTCTTTTGAAAGAAAATGAGTTGTGGGACATTGTGGAGAATACCACTACTCATCCTGTTGTGGTACCTACTGATGCTACTCTTCTTGCAGCCTATACTAAGAAGAGTATCAAGGCTAAGAGATTTATTCTTGATTCCCTCAAGGATCATTTGATTCCTCACTTGATGGGGAAGACACATGCCTATGAGATGTGGGAGTCTTTGACAAAATTGTACCAGAGTACAAATGAGAACCGGAAAATGGTTTTGAAGGAAAAACTAAAGAGCATAAAAATGACCAAGGATGAAAATGTGGTCACATACCTTACTAGATTGACACATGTGAGGGATGAGCTTGGAGCTATGGGGGAAGCCATAGTTGATAGTGATCTTGTGAGAACAACATTGAATGGAGTCTCCAAACAATGGATAGTTTTTGTGGAGGACCATTGTTGGGGTTGCGAGAGCCATGCTACATGATCAGGGGCTGCCACTATTTCTATGGGCTGAAGCATGCTACATTGCAGTTTATCTACAGAACAGGAGTCCTCACAGGGCAGTGGGGAGCATGACTCCTGAGGAGGCTTTCTCTAGGAAGAAGCCTGAGGTGGGGCACTTTCGTATTTTTGGGTGCATCACTTATTCATATGTCCCTTCTGAGAAGAGGACAAAGCTGGAGCCCATGGTAGAGAGAGGGATCTTTGTTGGGTACAGTGAGACTTCAAATACTTTCTATATTTATCTTCCTTCCTTGAGGAAGACTGTCTTGAGGAAGGATGTCAGATTTGAGGAGGACAGAGCCTTTAGGAAGTCTAGAGGGACAGAGAGAGGTGAGCAGTCTTCATCTCAGATTCAGGTGAGTCTGCAACAGACTACAGTGACACAGACTTCGGGGCCACCAGTTTCGGTGACTATAGGTTCACAGGTGACAGGGCCATAGAGTTTAGGTTCACAGGCTACTGATCCACAGGTTTCAAGATCAGGTACTTCAGGGTCTACTACAGGATCATTGTCTACAACATATGGGGTTGAGTAGGGAGAGTTCCCTCCATAGGAAACTACTTCAGAGAGGAGGAAGCCCAAGTGACTTTAGGACACTTTGAGGGAGGCACAGGGTTTAGTGGAGAATGTTAGACAAGCAGTGAGGGAGAGTAAACCTCCCGAGAGGTTTTGCAGCTACATCGCGATGGTGAGAAGTATTCAGGAGTCTGATCCTTCCACTTTTGAGGAGGCCACTAGTAGACAGGTGTGGAGAGATGTCATTATGGAAGAGTATAATTCCATCATGAAGAACGATGTCTGGGAAGTTGTTCCTAGACCTGAAGGGAAGTCAATGGTGACTTCCAAATGGCTCTACAAGCTAAAGCATGTTGCGGATGGCAGCATTGAGAAGTACAAAGCTTGCTTTGTGGCTTGAGGGTTTTCACAGGTTGAGAGAGTCGATTATGATGAGACCTTTGCGCGGGTTTCTCGGTACACTTCGATCAGGGAAGTGATCTCCATTGCAGTAGAGATGGGTTGGAAGATCCACCAGATGGATGTGAAGACCGCATTTCTGAATGGTCTCATTGAGGAGGAGGTGTATATTGAGCAACCATTGGACTTTGAGGTGCATGGGAGAGAGTCTCATGTGTGTAGACTGAAGAAGGCATTGTATGGGCTGAAACAAGCTCCCAGAGCTTGGTTTTCGACGATAGATGCCTATTTGTAGTAGTTGGGTTTTGAGAAGAGTGAGGCGGATCCCAACCTATACTTCAATGTGGTTGGAGAGGATCCTCTCATTCTTCTGCTATATGTGGATGATCTTTTCATTACAGGGGCAGAGAGACTCATCAGTAGCTGCAAGGAGAGCCTTGCTTCAGAGTTCAAGATGACAGACATTGGACTGATGTATTACTTTTTGGGATTGGAGGTTTGGTAGGAGCCTGGACACATCTTCCTGGGATAGGGGAAGTATGTGTGTGACATTCTGAGCAGATTTCAAATGGGAGATAGCAGGCCCATGACCACTCCCATGATTACCAACTGGAAGAAGCTTCATGCTTCTGAGGCACAGTTGGTGGATTCCACTTTGTATCATCAGTTGATCGGGTCATTGATGTATTTGGTCAATACCAGGCCAGATATTTGTTTTGCTGTCAACACTCTGAGTCGGTTCATGGTGGAGCCTAGGAGAGTGCACTGGGTGGCAGCAAAACATGTGCTCAGGTATCTTTGTGGTACCGTATATTATGGTTTGAACTATCAGAGAGGTGATGGAGTTCATCTGGTTGGTTACACAGACTCAGATTGGGCAGGATGTGTCAGTGACAGGAAAAACACTTCAGGGTGTTGTTTTGGATTGGGATCAGCAGTTGTGTCTTGGTTCATTCAGAAACAAAAGTCAGTGGCTTTGAGTTCTGCAGAGGCTAAGTATATGGTGGCCAATCAGGCTAGTTGTGAGGCCCTTTGGCTTCGCAAGATGATGGTAGGATTGTTCGGTGTGCAGTTGAGGCCTACCGTGATTTACTGTGATAATCATGGTTGCATTAAACTCTCGAAGAATCCAGTTTTTCATGACCGGTCTAAGCATATCGAGATTTGGTATCACTTCATCCGTGATTATGTTCAGAGAGGAGTTGTGGCGCTACAGTACATATCTATAGAGGAGCAGGTTGCAGACATACTCACCAAGGGATTGAACAGGGGAAAGTTTGTATTTTTTAGGGACAAGATTGGAATGGTGAGTAACACTTTCTTCGGTATGAGGGAGTGTTAAATGTTTAAATTAAATAAAGTACCAAGGCAAGTGTTTCTCTTCCCTAGGCTCCTAAGGGGGAGAAAGTGCCTAATGTGGGTCCTAGTCAAATTAATTTGTGAGATTCAAATTAAAAGATAACTTTATGACTAAAGTGAGGGTGAATGACGAGACACCAAATCTCAGACACTCATCTAATCTAATCTCAACCGTTAGATTAGAAAACCCCTCACCTTCCCTCATGAGGTCGACTAGGACAAGAGGGCGCACCCATTCTTGGGTAGTTGATTCATTTTTGAGAGAGCATGAGAGAGAGAGTTTTCAAGCAGCAAGAGAGCAGCCATTTTTGAGATCTAGGGCACACATTCCAAGGTAGCAAGTTAGCACAGAAATCTAGGCAGTGAGTTCAACATTCACAGGAGGCCGTACAACATGGATTCCAAGGTCCATACAGCCATTTGTGTGCACAAAAATTGAGGCAATGAGCAACATTTAATTTTGTCCGTACGGTACAAATTTTATCAGTCTGTACAACGTACTTTTGGCATAGATTTCAAGGAGGGATAGACAGGCATGTGTAGGCTGTACTGTACAGATTCCGTACAGTCCTTTCTTGGCACAGAAATCGAGATAGATTGTTGTGTGGTTTTTCTGGGAAGTTTGGCACGATTTTCAAGGCAGACGTACAACCATTAATGCACCCAAAAATTTGCTGAAGTTGTCGGTACAAATTTTGAGGTGGTCGTACAACAGTTTGGAGGCACAAAAATCGAGGAGTAGACCTGTAGATGATTGCAGAAAATTCTGGGAAGAATTTTGAGGAGTTGGCTCATTTTCTTGTGTGAAAAATTGGCACGGTTGTCGAGATAAGTTTGTCATTTAAATTTCTGAAGATGAATATGCTGTAACAGAATTCTTTGAAGCTCCTAAATAATAAAAATCTCCCTCTCTCACTGGTTTTCCCCTTGTGGGTTTTTCCAGGGTCAAAGTTAGACCGAAAATTTGTGTGTCTAAATTTTCTGAGTTTTGCATACTACTGATATTTTATTTCTGTGTTTAAAACGATGTTCAGAATCCTCATGTTTTAGTTCTGAAGTTTATTTTCTGTAGTGAATTTATATGCTGATATAAAACTGGGTTTGGGCATTTAACATTGGCTAAAAAATCAACGATATTGAAACTAGGTTGGGGTCTGAAAATTAAGAGGATATTGGTTCGACCATCTTAGCAAGTGGCTGACTCTTTCCAGAAGAGCATCCAATATGTGGCATTTTTATATGATTGTTAATAGGCTGTGAAAAGTGTTTGAGGGAACGTGGCATTGTTTAATATGCTGCGAACAGACAAAAAAATGTCGAGGAGAACCTCCCCCTAGAGAACGCCTTCGGTAATTATATTTCTCCAATTTTTAAAACTTTTAGAATATATTATTTTAGATTGTTCATCATTATTTTATCTTTTTCTTTCAATTATTTTAACTTCTTCTATGAGAGTCTATATATGTAATTTTGCATTCACATCAAAGGTATACGCATAAGTAGAGATGGAGCACCAAAAGGATTATCTTTTCCTGGTGGTTTTTTCTTGATGTATTTATTTGGTATTAAGAAATAAAGGTTTATCCTTTCCCCTGGTTTTTTCTTGTTAGTTTTTCCACCTAAAATATTTGGTATTATATTATTCTTTTATGGTCATTTTTCTTATTAGTTATCTTAAATCTATCTTAATGTATTTCAGATCTAGATATTTTAGCTTAAGGTCTATTCATGTGGGTTAGATATCTATATAATTATTCTTTAGATATATCCATGATACTATGAGATCTATATACTTGTGCATTATATCTACAGAATTTTATTTTAGATCTATTGTTGATTGTTTTTTTTAACCTATCAACTTGTATCATAGTTTTGTTGGAGATTCAGTGTGTGTAGGATCCATTTATAGGTGATTGCAATGGAGCTAATGATAAATATTGAAAAACTTACTAGGGCAAACTTCAACATATGGAGGTAAAAAATGGAAGATACATTGACTTTGAAAGATCTGTGATTGAGGGAAAACCAAAGAAACCCTCATCCATGACTTATGAACGTTGGGAGAAGTTAGATTGAAATACAAACACTACTATTCGATAGTATTTGGCAGACATGGTATAATTCCATGTCTCACAAGAAAAGACAGAGGTCCTTATGGAAAAATATTCATGATCTATATGAACTAGATATAGTGGTCAACAAATTGTTTTTGATGAAGAGATTGTTTAATCTCAAAATCAAGGAAGGGAGTTCAATGGCTCAACATTTAAATGAGTTGCACATGGTGTTGAAATAGTTCATTTCGTTGAAGATTGTATTTGATGATGAAATCCAAGAACTTTTAATCTTGAGCTCAATGCCAAAAACTTGGCAGAACTTGGTTGTCACCATAAGTAATGCAACACCGAAAGATAAATTGTGTTTTGAAGACGTTTCTAATAGCTTATTAAATGAAGAGATGAGCAGGAAATCTATGAGAGAAGAAATGAAAAATATGGAGGAATTATCTCTTGGTAATTGAGGAAGGCAACCAACCATAAAGAAATCAAGATCTAGAGGTAGGTCAAAGTCTAGGCGTGAAAGAATAACCTGCTATCATTGTGGAAAACTTTCCATGTCAAAAGAAATTGTTGGAAATTTAAAAGGGAGAAAAATGAGCAAAAGACAACCATCAACAACAACAATATTGAAGAAACTATTGCTATTGCAAGAGATAGCGAGGTATTAATTATTGTTTCTTATGAGGATGCATGCCTTTATACTTCTACTCATGATAGTGATTAAGAATTTTAGATTCAAGAGCCTCCTAGCATGCTACCCGAGGCAAAGAAAAAATAATTCTTATAAATCAAGTGATATGGGTAAGGTTTGCTTGGATAATAATAGTTTTTATAATATTGAAGGAGTAGGAGATGTTCTAATAAAGACAAAATATGGTTGTAGTTTATTTTTTAAACAAGTCATGCATGTACGAGAGATTAGAATGAATTTCTTTTCAACTAGGAAGAAAAATGATGAAGGATTCCATATAGTGCTTGGCAATGATCGTTGGTTGTTGCAAAGGGGCAGAACATAGGCACTCTCTACACATTAAAATCAAAATTGCAGAAATCAAACATTGATGTTATTGGAAAGGAGGAGCCTACAACATATCTATTGCACAAAAGACTTGGGCACATGATAGAAAGAGGTATAAAAATCCAAGTGCTGAGAAAAACCATTTTGTTGGGATAAAAGGTACAAAAGGTACAAATATTAAATTTTGTGAACATTGTATTATGGGTAGAGAGAAAAGGGTATCATTTATGAGGAATAATTTTAAAAGGGATATAGAAATATTAAATTTGGTGCATTCTGATGTTAGTGTCCCAATTGATATAAAATCACTAGGAGGAGCTACTTATTTTGTTACATTTATTGTTGATACATCAAAAAAGGTGTGGGTTTTCCCTATTAAGGGGAAGGATCAAGTTTTAGACATTTTTCAGAAATTTCATATGGATGTTGAAAGGGAGACTAACAAATTATTGAGATGTATTAGAACTAATAATAGTGGGGACTATTTCTCTAAGGAATTTGAAGAATATTGTAGTAAACATGGCATAAAGCATGTAAAAATCATTCCTGGCACCCCAGAACAAAATTGAACAACTGAGAGAATGAATGAGACAATAATGGAGAAGGTGAGAAGCATGATTTCAAATTTTGGTTTGCCTAAATATTTTTGGGAAGAGGTTGTTTGTACATCTTGCTACTTAATAAATAGTTCTCCCACAACTTCATTGGATGGTGGAATTCCTACAAAGGTATGGACTCGTAAGGAGTTATGTTACACTCATTTGAAATTTTTTGGTTATGAAGCATATGTGCATATTCCTAAAGAATAAAGATCCAAGTTGGATGAAATGTCATTGAAATGCATTTTCCTAGGATATATTGATAATGAGTTAGGTTACCGGATGTGGGATCCTCTAAAACGGAGAGTTCTTAGAAGTAGAGATGTCATTTTTAATGAAGAACAAATGTTTAAAACTACTCACAAAGGTGCGGAGACGCATAAATTTGTTGAAATTCAAGGGAAACAAGAGAATCAACCACCATTACAAGAATACATTAATGATCATCCATTACAACAAAATAAAAATGAGGAACAACAACAATAAGAACATGAAGAACAATGAAATTGACAACCACTAAGTGAAATCTCACCACAAAATTTATAATTTGCAGGTCTACAACGCCACATAGGCCTTCACTAAGGTATCCTCCCGCACAATATATTTTATTGATTGATGAAGGTGAACGTTCTTGTTTTCAGGAATCATGTGAAGGAGAAAATGGTATCAAATGGAAAAAGGCCATGCGAGAAGAGCTAAAATCCATACATAATAATAAGACATGGGATTTGGTTGGAAGGCCAAAAGGGAGAAAGGTTTTAAAGAAAAAGTGGGTGTATAGAGTAAAACGTGAAGGCAAGGAAAATCAACAATTATTTAAAGAAAGACGAGTTGTGAAAGGATTCAAGCATGAACAAGGTGTTGATTTTACAGAACAATTCTCCCAAGTTCTCAAAATGTCATCAATATGAGTAGTACTTGGTCTTATCATTTCTCTAGATTTAGAATTGGAGCAGTTATATGTCAATACAACCTTCCTACATGGAAATTTGGAAGAAGAGATATATATTGAGCAACTAGGGGGATTTATTGAAAAATGTAAAGAAAATTTGGTCTACAGGTTGAAGAAGAGTTTATATGGGTTGAAACAAGCCCCTAGTCAATGGTATATGAAATTTGACTCTTTTATGCTTGATCATGGTTTTAAAAGGATAAATCACTGTGTGTATATTAAAAGAGATGAAAATGGTAATTTAATTGTCTTATTATTATATTTTGATGACATGTTGATTTTTGGAAAAGATAAGTTGATGATTACCAGGTTAAAAGAAGAATTAAACAATATCTTCGCAATAAAGAATTTAGGATGAGAATGGCAAATTTTGGGGATGCAAATTATATGTGACATGAAAATAAAGAAACTATGGTTGTCACAACAACAATACCTTGGAAAAGTATTGGAAAAGTTTAATATGGATAATGCAAAACGTGTAAGTACACAACTTGCTTCTCCTATTGAATTAACATCTAATCAATTCCCCACCAGTATTGAAGGAAAAGAAGAAAATTCCAAAATTTCATATGCTTTAGCAGTAGGAAGCCTAATGTATGCAATGGTATGCACTCGCCCTGACATTGCACATTCAGTGGGAGTTGTAAGTAGATTTCTTACAAACCTAGGAAAGGAGCATTAGAATACAGTTAAATGGATTTTAAGATATATTAGAGAATCAATAGATTATTGTTTGTGCTTTCAAGGTACTGACACCTTGTTGGAAGGATTTACAGATGTTGATGTTGATATGGTAGGTGACATGGATTCTTGAAAATACACAACATGCTACATCTATACTTTTGCAGGAGTTGTAGTCTCATGGGTATCTAGAATACAAAAGGTGGTGGCTCTTTCTACCACGGAGGCTGAGTATAATGCAACAATTGATGCATGCAAGGAGATGCCTTGGATGAGGATGTTCTTAGAGGAACTAGGTGTGCAACAAGAAAAGTATGTATTGAATTGTGATAGCCAAAGTGCAATCTATATTGCTAAAAATATTGCCTTCCATTCTAAGAAAAAACACATTGATGTTAGATATCATTGGATTCTCCAAGTTCTTGATGATGAGCTACTACAATTGGAGAAAATACACACAAAAGACAATCTAGTTGATATGTTAACAAATATTTTGCCAAGAAATAAGGAGGAGCTTTGTAGAACCTTAGTTGGTCTCATGCAAACATGATGAAGATATTTTGGGATTGGGTGAGTAGCAAGGAGATAGAAATTATAGCAGCAATATTCACCGAGGCTTCAACTTGGTATCAAGTGGGAGATTATTGTATGTGAGACCAAATAATAAAATAATTGTATTTCTTGAATTCTTAAAACTTCCTTAATGTACTCTTCTAAAGAGTTCGACATTATTCTATCTTCTTATATGAGAGCCTATATATGTATTCTTTCTCTCACATAAAAGGTACAAGAAGGAGTAGAGATGAAGTAGAAGGAGTAGAGTTGAAGGTTGATGTATTTATTTGTTAATAAGAAATAAATATTGATCATTTCCCATGTTGGGGTTTCCACCTAAAATATTTGGAGTTTTCTTTTTCTTTCATTATCATTTTTTTATTAGTTATCTTAGATATGTTTGAGTGTATTTCAGATCTAGATCTTTTATCTATCTATTCATGTGGGTTAGAAAGCTATATAATTATGCTTCAGATCTATTCATGATAATATCAGATCTATATAAGTGTTCATTAGATCTATATAATTTTATTTTAAATCTATTGTTGATTGTTGTTTTTAACTTATCAACGTTCATCTGTAAATATGAACTATCATAATCTCTAGTTATTATCCACAAATATTTAATGATTCATAGTTCCATTTACTATCATTTGAAATGTTTGATTATATTAATTTAATATTTAAAATAAAATTGTGTTTTTTCTTGTTTTCCACTTATCATGTAATAAGGAAAAAAGGGAAGTTGGGCTGCTTCATTACCTTAATTGCATTAAGTTGATATTATAGTAGAATTGTGTTTTCCAATGTTTTTTCTTGTTTTCTCATCAATGTAATACTTTAAAATTGGAGTAAAATCAAAATCAAAATTTCAAAGATTTGGAGTAAAATCCAAATGGAAATTTCAAAGTTTAGTTTTACAACATTTGAAAAAGTTGGAGGAAATTAGAAAGAAGTAAATTAATGTAAGACTACTGCTCAGTCAAATATCAATTTGTTCAAAGAACTTTACAATGGATTTCTTTAAGTCTTTAAATAGGCTTCATCACATGCTAATATTATGGAAAATACCATGAGTTACCTAATACCATGGGCCCATAAACCTTAAACAATAAATCCATCATTGATTGTATCAAGGTTATCCTGACAAATGTAACATTCTCCCGTTTAAACTTGTACACATGATGCACATTTTCTTTATATCCATGTGCTTTGGTCACATAACCAAATTTCAAAGATATATTTTTACTCACCTTGGTGAGTCTCACCAAGCCGTCTAAAGAATAAGTTGATGAAGGCATTTTTCGCCTACAAATGGTAAAATCATCATTGATTGTATCAAATTTATCATAACTAATCTATGACATAGTAACATTAACCCAACAATTAATAGGTGGACAAATTCAACTCAATTTTGTAGAAATTCTTTCCTAAATCTTGTTGAAGTTATAGTTCCACCAACTTTTTTCTTGGCGATTTTGATCCATTTTAAAACAATCCATATCAAGTAAATTTTGAAAAAATGAATGAAAAAGTGAAACTTTTACTTACTAGAAAAAATGGACTATCAAGAAAGTGTATCCACTTATTACCTCATTCCAATTTGAAATGGAAACTCCAAGTTCCATTTTTGTTTTAATATAGTTTATTCATTTTCAAATGCTAAGGAGTAAAATAGGCATCAATTTTCCCTTTCTTCTTTTCAACCTCTATCCACCCCTTAGAGAAGGTTCCATGACCATTAATTGTGGATTAGAAAGTGGATGTATATGATTATGACATTGCACCAACTCCTTATCTGAATTTGAGTTGTCAAATTGATGGAGGTTCTTCAATCCCTTTGATGGAGTTTCATTTGTTACTACCACCATAAGGGGAAAGCCTAGAATTATTGTTTATTTTTCTATCCAATGAAAAGTGCTCATATTTTTCAATGTTGCTACAATTGTTGTCAACTACTTATTTGCATTATGTGCCTCTTCATCATCCAATAAATTCTACTCAAATGGTTGTCATTCTTTGGGTTTGGGTTTATTTCATTTTTTCCTTCTAAATAAACTCATRTTTGACATAAATCTTATATTTTCAATGTTCATAATCCAATTCCTGACCCTATTTGAAACCTTTTCTTAAAGGACCAGTTTACGTGGAAATCATTTCCTAATGTCTATATATATATATATAGTTTGAAGCAATTTATATCTATTTTTAAATATCTATCCAATGTATCTTCAATATCTTAAAAAAAATATGTGAAATCCAAAAAACATAAGTGTATTGAAAAATTTGGAAGACATACACATATATTTTATTGATAGAAAGGATGGGTTAAATTATGGGACCTCTTTTTATATAAGAAGAAAACCCATGTTCTTGAGTTTTTCAACATTTCAAACATATAGAAGAGTCCATGTTCAAGGGATGTCCATGAAATGGATGGGATAAATAAGAAACAAAGAGATTCAATTGATTAGTATAGATTTCTTAAGTTTTTATTGTGAGGAAGACTCTTCCCATTAGATATTATTATCACACCCTAGACTCATTGTTATATTCTATTGTTATTATTTTTTCAATTGATTGATGATTGTTCTCTAGTTATTGCCAAGTTTTAAATCATCATCCTTATTTAAAATTTTGTTGTGCTTCTCTATCACGCTAACTTCTCTTATTATTCTCTTCATATAACATTATTAGCCACCCAACATTCACATTTACTTTCGACATAACACAACCCTCATCGTGCCAGATTTATATTTCATTATTGACTTGTCAAGGCAGCCATGCTTAACTTGTGTGTCTTATTATGAAAAGGCCAAATCCATACAAACAAGGAAAGATCCAAACACATCAATAAACACTACAGATAAATACATATCCAAAATCTCATTTATCATTATATATATTGGTGTCCACTCAAAAATAAATTGATTGGAGATCTACATATTTGGGTTTGAACATTGAGATCGAACAAGAATAATCTAAACATTTGGAGTTTAAAGGAAATTGGATGTATTGTAGATTTGACTACAATTGAATCTCCATCTCTCCCATTCTTTTATTGAACATTTGAGCCTTCTCCTTCAAGTTATCGTTCTCTTCTCAAAGCTTAGCATTGTTGGCCATTAAATCTTCCAACTTTTCTTTGCTTTCCTTACCCATGTTAAGGTCTACAATGTTTTCGTCAAAATTCTGGTAGTTGCATCATGGTCAAGGATGAAATGATTCTAATATCATTTGATTTGTAAATGAGGGACTTATAACCCATTCATTTCACCAACACAAATCCTCTGCAGAATTTAAGTTATGGTCTCTTATAAGTCTTGTACACGATGTTCTACCTTTAGAAAGGTCATTAAGACTATGTCCTCTATCTTGTATGAGGATCTCAATTCTTTTTTCTTCTTCTATGTTCTCTAATGGATCCCACACACCATCGTCAATGGTTTATGCAACAATTAAATGTACCCCAACTAACATTAATAACTAAACTAAGGATGGTTCTTTGCATATCATTGTAAGAAGAAACTCTTCATAGTCTCCATAGGTATTTGTTACTAAACTCAAAACCCCAATGCTACAAAGAAGGAGATATCGTTATATATCCCTCACCTCGGTGTTATTAATACAAATGGATCTCTTCTCTCTTATGCACAAGCACAGTTCATTCTTGGAAATCGAGACTATTCCAACACACCATGTGATTAACTTGAATTTGTACAAACCTTTGCGTAGATAAATGCTTCCTTCTTACTTGAATGTTGGAGTGCTTGTATTGCCAACTCCAACTCCTCGGCTCTAAAGAGCAATTCAAACAGCTATAAATGAATGTGTCCTTTTGTCGAGTGATAAGATCAATGGCCAATAATATCAACCTCACCTCCTCGTTATCCTTTTCAAATAAATTGACCAAGAAAAGAGTCGACTAGATAGTATATCGACTAAGAAAAGGGAGAGCAGTCGACTAGGCATATGATTGAATCAACTAGGAAAGGAATCAATTCTAGAGAGAGTAGTCGACCACGGATGGATGGGCAGACCCATTAAGTGCTCAATCTACCATACAAAATGAAATTTATCGGGAAAAGAAATACAATAGACCAGGTAAGTGGAGTCGATTACAGTTGCAACATAAATCGACCATGAGACTGGAAGTTGACCAGGCTATTGAAAGTTGACCAACTGAAGGAAAGTGAATTGACAGACTAAGAATTAAGTGGACACAAGTAACAAGGTAACTCCACAATTCAGATATAGACCATACGAAGAGGCAACAGCGAATTAAATTCTACCACTCATAAATAAAATCAAACTCATAATTGAAAAAAGGATTTTACCCTATAAATCCATATGGGAAAACCAGATTCTAGTGGGGCTCAATATTTTATTAGGCTATTTTTGGTTACAACGTTATTCCTCCTTTCCTGGGCTAAAAAAGACTTTTTGCAAATGAGAGTGAATAAGGAAATAAGGAGAGCTAGGGGTGAGGGAAGATAAACAACCATGATTCTCCAATTCAGATTCCTTTGCTTTCTCCTCTATTATTTTTTTCAATTTTATTAAATTATCAATTCATTTTTTCCTTTATATATATATATTTTTTTTGTCTTATTAGTCCCAGCCAAAGTAGGGAATATAGTGATAGATTTTCGGTCAAATTGAGTTGACTTATCAATTTTATTGGCAATTTTTTGTAAAGTATGTTAAAGTTTTAGAATTTTTAATTATTAAAATAAAAATTTTTTTATGAGAAGGTTCTTTCGGATTCATCGCATAGGTTTTTTGATTTTCGACGTTTTGGACCAAACTAGTGTGGTCCATCATCAGGAAAGCATTTGTGACAAATTATATGAATTTGTGACTCACCTTAATAAACAATCCGATCACATCAAGTTCACTATGGAGGTTGAAAATAATGATAGTCTTCCTTTTCTAGATGTCAAAGTCACAAAAAGACCTGATGGATCCTTATCCCATCAAGTTTATAGGAAGAAAACCCACACTGAACAATACCTTCATGCCGACTCCCATCATCACCCCTCCCAAAAACTAGGTGTTCTAAACACCTTAGCCACTATAGTCCTCAGAATTTCTAATGATGAACGCCTAGAGGAAGTGAAAAATCACCTCCTCAATGTTTGTAAAAATAATGGCTATAAAAAACATCAGGTAATCAAAGCCTTTCAAAATTCCACCAAAACACCTAGGAATAAAGAACAAACAAATAATGATGTGTCTAAGGTTTACTTACCCTACATACAAGGAACAACAGACAAACTTGCGAGGATTTTAAAGAAGAAAAACATTGGGGCAACTTTCAAACCCCTAAACACTATTAGGAATTCCCTTAGGTCAGTCAATGACTTTGTTGATCCCATCGAACATAAAGGTGTCTATATGATCCCATGTTCATGTGGTAAACAATACATAGGAGAAACAAGTCGTTCCTTTAGAATTAGGATTCAAGAACATGCCGTTGACATCAAATACAATCGCACTCGTCCCTCAGCTCTCGCAGAACACTCAGATAAAACTAAACATCACATTTGTATTGAAGAGACCAAAATCCTTGCCAATATAGATCACTATCACAATAGAAAATTCAGAGAAGCAAAAACAACCTAATAATCTAAACAGGGAGGATGGATGGAAAATTAGTCAAAATTGGATCCCTACCCTAGCCAATATGAATAATTCTAAATATTAATTTATAAACATTTTCGAGTCTCCTCTTATTAAATAATAAAAAAATAATAAACAAACAAATAATTAATTATTTAAACAAACAATTATAATTTCTAAAGTTTTATAATTCTTGTTTTCATTTTCAATAAGTTGGCTCCTTATAAAAACTTGTCAAGTATTTATATACCTGTTATATCCCTTTTCCTTCATTTCTCACAAATGCTTTCCTGATGATGGACCACACTAGTTTGGTCCGAAACGTTGAAAATAAAAAAACCTATGCGATGAATCTGAAAGAACCTTCTCATCAAAACAATGGTCCCAAAAGTCTTAGAACATATTTTTTTTTTTAATATATATATATATATATATATATATATATATATACTTTTGATATTACAAAATTATGAATTTTTGATTGGCTAAGAAGGCTGATGGGACTAATAAGCCCTGGTTGGAGGTGACTATTATAAAAAGATAATTAAAAAAAAATACATAAAATTTTAAAAAATCATAAAAATGTCATATGTAGCTTTGCATTAATAGTTCATTGACTATGTACTCAGGTGACTATTATAAAAAGATAATTAATAAAAAATACATAAACGTTTAACAATTCATAAAAATGCCATGTGTAGCTTTGCATTAATAGTTCATTGACTAAGTACGATTTTTGCATTAATAGTTTATTGACTAAGTATTGTTTCTCTTTTCCAAGAGATTCTCCAAGAGAGTGAATGTCATTAATTTAGATATCAATAACAAAGATTTCAATTTTTAAAAAGAGTTTCTTATTTGTCTTAAAAAGAGTTTCTCAAAATTTAATTATTTTTTCACTTTTGTATGGATCATGAACACAGGTTTATGTAAAGCATTTATAATCTTTTATAAAATACTAAAATTTGTTTTCTTTAATAACAACTTAATTATTTTTTAAATTGTAAATCACCATGTAAAATATCGAAATAAAATTATTAGTAAAATTTGTAATGTCAAATATAGTCATATTTTTTAAATACATTATTTAAAAAAAAAAAAAATTACAATCTTAAGAATTTTAATACCTTAAAACAATTGCTCATCATAAATGTGATTATTATGATGATAGGGTGTTATTCGTCCATGTTCATGACCAAAATAGATGGGATTATTATGATGATAGGGTGTTATTCATCCATATTTATGACCATTTGTACTCTAAACACCAACTTAAAATAACAAAATATTGTATAAGTTCCTTTTAGGAAATTAATATTTTTTTATTTTTTTTAAGTAAGAAGATAATATATATTAGAAAAACCTGCCATAGGCAAAAAGGGAAACCCAGTTACAGTCATGGTCTAGTTACGCTGATGGGCTGCCCCAACAGAGGGGAAACCAACCCATTCAGCTACTAAGTCATTAAAGTTTGATCAAGCATACTCAGCTTTGTAATTTAAAACTAAAAACCATTAACAGAAAGTGACACATATCCTAGGTGGTGGCCACGTAACCTGGCCAGGTGCCCTGTAGATTCTCGTGCCCAGGCTCTTCTTCGATGATTGGCGTGCCACCTCCCCAATTTACTTGAAACTGCACTGTGGCTGTGATGCTCGGGTGGTTGATCTCGGTCTCGTTATGCCTCCTTTCCATCCCTGGCCAGGTGCCTTGGAGATCCTCTGGTCCAGGCTCCTCCTCAATGATCGGCGTACCATTTCCCCAGTGCACTGTATCCTGCATTGTGGGTTCAATGATCGGGCAGTTGCGAACGGTGTCCTGCATCTCAGGCTTGATCTCGAGCTCGCGATGCTTCCCTTCCTTCCTGTGTTGTTCTTCAGACTGCATCAGGACCTCTCCATTGTGGGTACTTCCTTGCGTATGCTCCTTTGCCTTGTGCGCAGTATCAGGGGACTTCTTGGAGGTGGCAGCTGTCGGGGTCGAGAGGAAGGCCTCATGTAGTGAGGAGAGGATCTGGAGGAAAAGGGTGGCCTTCTCGTTCGACAGCTGCAGCCTAAACTGCAAGTCTTCAACGCCCTGCCTGAGCTCGAAAACTAGGCCGTAAAGGTTGGCCAATTTATCCACGACCAAGTCACTCGTTGCTGCGTCCAAAGAGGGTGTTCCATCATTTGCAAAAGCTCGCCTCGGAGAAGGTGGCGCTGCATTTAAGGTGCGATGGAGGGCCGAGGACTGAGAGGAATATTGAGCTATTCCGGGAGGAGCAAAAAGGAGGGGCAGCGAAGAGCATGGCGACCGTAAAATCAGGTCCATAAGACTGGAGCTCGCAATTGACTGAGTCGGGGGAGTGAGGCTGGGCTCCGCTTCCGGGGAGGGACGGCTAGATGCAGGGATAGACTCATCACGCAGTGAGAGAGAAGGGCGTCGAGGTCTCCACGGAGATCCCCTCCGTGGTTTTCCTCTTAGGCGCCTCTTATGCTTAGGCATTGTGGATGCGCAGAGATGACCGCAGTTGGGAGCCTCCAGGGACCAGTCTGCGCCCTTAGAAGGTGGCCATGGACGCAGAGAGAGGAGCTCAACTAACCAGCAGTGAAAACCAAAATCAAACAGAGTAACATTGTAAACGATTGCCCTTGCCATGGTATAACGGGGAGGTCGAGGGCAGTAATGGCGCCTTCCCATTGTTATTAATCCGCATTAAAGGTCCCGGAGGGTGGCGGACGGAGGCACGGGCCCGTCACGTGGCTCCGTGCCTCGGTGGCTTCCACCTTGCGTCTGCCTCCGCCAGCTAGTCGTCAATGACACCCCATCCGGGGAGGAAATTAATAATTTTTAATGTTGAAAACATATCTCAATAAAATATTCACATTACCACTTAATGATAGTATAACAACAATACATGGCTTATCTTCCATTAAAAAATGTTTAAAGTTTAGACATTTATATAAAGAAAGAGAGATAGAAGAATCTCCATGAATTTAAATATATATTGTTGTTAGACATACAATATCATTCAATAACTTACTCTTCATAGTTTTATTAGAAAAAAAAAAATACATATAGATTTCTAAATTCTTATAGGTCAAATACCCATTTTTATAATTGATAAATATTTAAAAATAGAAACAAATGTTAGTGTAGCATTCAAATTTATTTTAATTAAGTTCATCCTTTGGTGTGGAGTGCCTTTGAACAATTTCAAATTTAAATTCATCTATTAGTGTAGTGGTGACTCCAAATTTAAATTTAATTAGGTTTATGTGTTGCTTGGAGGTGGCTTGAATGGTTGAACAAACTTCAAATTTAAAACTATTGACACAATTAAAATTGACCTTTTAGTGAAACTTAAAATAACATTAAACACAACGAGTGGATATAGTTAAACATTAAATAGTTTAAAAACCTTTATTGTATTTATCAATTAACTGAATAAAATGTAAACATAATCCTAAGGTAGGGACTAGCTCCTTTGCAACTATTGCCCTTGTTTGACTTTAGAATTGGTTATCTGTTACATAGTTTGAATAACCTTCATAAATTATCACATTGTCTTGCGAGTACTGAGTCTCACCCATTCATTTGATTCGCATCAATTTTGGATCATGGGCTTGTGCGATGTAAGGACAATACAATTGGAGGAAGAAGAAATGCCAGATCTCAGTTCTGATATACAAATGTCAGATAGAACCGAGGAAATAAACAGAGAAATAAAGTTGAAAAGAGACGTTTTTGTAGTACAATGAAAATTTCCAAGGGAATAAATGAGGCACAAGCATTTTTACCATAGGTTAGTTCATGCCCTATAAACTATAGGCACTCGGATACAAGTGTTGGGATGCACAAGATTGTAGATCAACGCAGAATATCTTTCATTACTATGATACACTTATAACATGACTTTTGGATTCATCTTCCAAGAGGGATGCACAAAATTGTAGATCAACGTAGAATATTTTTCATTACTATGATATACTTATAATATGACTTTTGGATTCATCTTCCAATTATTTCTATCACTTGTGACATTTCATATTTCTTCTCAAATAAATAACCATAACTCTAATAGATTAGATTTGGACCAACATAATTTATCTTTAAAATTTTAAATTTTAAAATATATATATTAAATTTTAAAATAATAGATTAAAACAAAACTTTACTTAATATTTAATAACTCTCCATATTTACTTATCACCTCACCTATTTTAAGAGATGTCATTTCGACTAGTTAATTACATAAAAACATAACAAAATGGCTATGGAGATCGAAGACTTTTTTTTTTTCATCGACAAAAATAGATCCCCCATTGGGAAGATGGGACAATCTACTCTAGAAAGGTATCCATAGTGACCTTGTCAATGACTAGGGAAACCAAATCTCCACACTTATCAACTAACCTACAACTGCAGGCTACACATATACAAGACTAGAAGCTGGCGGTCTTTTTCTATTCCAGTATACCATTATCTATACCATTTTACAAAAGACAGTGTTTAAATGTGCAACATAAAATTGTGAATGTTGTGATTTTATTAAAAGTGCAATAATTGTGAAAATTGTGATTTCATTAATTCTACAATAGAAAATAGAAAATTGTGATTTCATTAACAATTATATATTATATAGACTAATAATTATTTGAAAATGTAAAATCACAAAAGGGAAAACATCATAATAAAACATCAAGGTTAGTAGTACCATGCACACAATGATCCTTACAACATACAATAAAGTTCCTTACCATAACATATCACCACATAATCATTGGGGCAAATTCCTCATCTTCTTCTTGCAGTTATGGATCAGTTGTGTTTAAGTTGCGAGAAAATACCAGTCAACAGATGTAAAGGCAGACTCAACCCAAGTACATGAGTAGAGAAAAGTTGCCATCCACAATAAAATGAATCACAAAAGTGTGTTGTAGAGAAATGCCCTCTATCAAGTTAGTCTCACCCTATAACACACTCGACCCCTAGGTGCTTTTTTAAGGGGTGGGGTATCAAAATTTTGTTTCCCTTAACTCTCTCTAGGTTCTCCTTTCACCAAAGTGTAGGTTCTTCCAAACCCTCGGGCTCTTTCCTGGCCCCTTTGAAGGATTTGAACAACAGGCGCTAGCTTTCCATGCTAGGCCCCTTCCTTCATATGACCTTGGGCTGCGCCCAGGCACCAAATCAAAGGGTGCTTTGGAGCTTCAGGCTCCGAGTGTTCTCGACACACTTGACTCTGAATTTGCCGAACTCCGAGCTCACGAACAGACACTGACCAGATCTATGGTCCACACTTCTTTCACAACCAATGACTGCGATTTACTTCGGGACTTCGATGTTTGGGAGTTTTGAATGCTCCAAACACCTCTTTCCTATGAAGTGCTTTGTACCTGGAGTTACATATTGAGTGCCACATGTTTTCCCCAATCAACGGTCGATATCTGTGCTTTGTTTCGCTTCGGGCAACTTGCAGTCAACTCTCCTTCGCGTTCTTTCTTCTGGGGTACCGATCCTTTGAAGTAAAAGATCTCACACCACACATCTTATTCCAATGGAAGGTTCTGATGAACTCCGATGCTTCGGCCTTCGAGAGTTCTCGTGCCTTTACTCTTCAATTCCTTCGGAGTGACTTTCCCCCAGAGTAAATCTCCAGTATCCATGTGTTCCAACGATGGACGGCTAGGATGATTCCTTACCTTTGGAGCTTTAGACGACTTCTGGTCAACGTGTGTCCCTCTCATATTGATAGTCATGATTTACTTCAATAGTTCAGGCTTCGGGAGTTTTCAACTCACGCGAACCCACTTTCCTCCGAAGTGGCTATCTTCTGAAATGGAATATCTACTCACACCTGTCCTTAGCTGATGAATGGCTCAGATGAACTCAAACTCTTCGGGCTTCGGTAGTTCTTGTTCAACACACTTACTTTTCTCTTCGAGTGACTTTTCTTTGAAAGGGAAGATCTTCTGCCACGCATCCCTTTCCAACAGACGGTTGGGATGACTTCGGAATTTCGGCCTTCGAAAATCCTCGTGCCTTCACACTTCGATTCTCCCAGAGTGACTTTGTAACATCCCGCTCTGGCGCACATACCTAACTTATTCTTTGAGGACACTTGCTCGCAAGTGATCTGGATTAATATGATGATAAAACTTTTCTTTCATTATGATGCATTGAGTTATATGACAGGATGTTTTTACTACCTTGGT
>ML779968.1:118114-146849 GCA_009831015.1 Picea engelmannii
TGGTTAAAGACGATGGGAAACCGGGCTTGAGCGTTGATTATGTGTCTTGGAGGTCCTAACCTTGCAGGGTAGGATGGGCGGGAGGTCAGTCGTATTTAGTGGTCAGATTTACCTTTCGCTGAGTATCTGTAGTGCGCACCCACTGTAACAAAAAAAAAATAAAAATTTGCACCTGTATACTAGAATAGTTGTCGTAACGAGGCGGTTCTTTACAGACTTCTCTCCAGAGTGTAGGATCTAATGACACCTATCCCTCTGGCTTGGACGGCTCAGCTCTACTTTGGCTCCCAGCTCTTCAGGAATTTTGCAATGCAAAATCCTCTTTTCTCCCGGACTCAGTCAACGTCGGGCTAACCACAGCCTCAATCTGACGGTCTGAGGGTATCTAGATGACCCTAGAGATCTACGGCTCCTAAAATCCGTTGAAGGGTCCCTTCGGTCCCAGTGTGTAACACTCCGAGAGGGACACCTGGCAACACCGTCACTCGACACATGGGCCCCCACATGATCTCGACGTAATATATGCGCCCCCATGATCAAATGGTCATGAGGGATCCCGAAGGATCCTTAGATCCACAATCCACATTAACTTCGGGACTTTGAGACTTCGAGGGTTTTGCTGTTACCAAACCTCTGTCCTCCCAAAGTGGTCAACCTCGAGCTCACTATATCGTAGATCCTACAGTCGGGATAGTTCTCAGGCATCCTCAGATCTACGACCTAGATTAAGTTCTAGACTTCAGGACTTTGGGGAAATCACCTCTTCTGCGGTGAATATGCTCAATTCGTGAGACCCGCGAAGTCCGAAGGGCTCTAAGGGTTAACGACCACGTTCCTTCTCCAGATCCGACGATCGTGAAGAACTTCGGCTCCTCCCGAACTAATCTCATCCATTCGTCTTCCAAATGAAAGGATCTCTCCTTTTGGGGCTTGAATCTCGCTATCCTTCATGAGCTTTGTCAACTCCTTAAGTACTTAGGTATTTTGCGCTATTTCTCCTGAACTTAACACTTAGAGAAATATTTTGCACACCCCTTGCCCTCATTTATCAACTCTAGAACTTAAGGGGGTTCTCGATCTCTGCCTGCCTCGCAGAGACTCTCTGCATACATGCACTACCTCTCCTGAGCTTAACATACTCCTTCCTTTAGAACGATTGGGAGTTTCGGTGTGCACACGTGAGGCTATGCCCAAGGTCAGCAAATTCACAGTTGATTTATTTTAACTTGAGCCACCATGGGGTTCATGAATTTACATGTACAAGCCATAGAATTCCTTATTTTCTTAAATACACAATTAGGCAGAATTAAATGGATACAATATAGCTAGTGAGAAAACACGCACATCCCTCCAACATTCATAGGATATCCAACTTTAATTCACAATTACAGCTTAAATACACAAGATATGAGAATACTTATCTATTACAGGTTGTAGCCAACTAACTGATTGTGGGTGTTTTCCTTTCCACCCAACCATAGGCTTAGAGGCATTCATTCTTAGTGCTCTCGCCACCCTCGTTCCAAGCCATGATATCACTAGGGAATTTATGCCAATTCTCAACGATCCTTTCTCTTTCACATCTTTTGCGAGGCTTATCAGGTGCTTCCTCAGCATCAAGCTCGTGACCTTCTACTTAGGTCCCATTCTTTGCATACTCTCAGATATTTCTCTCTCTGTCATGATCTCGACGAGGTTTATCATATTCTTCCTCAGCATCAAGCTCATGGCCTTCAGATCGTTCCTTGCTAGTGAGTTCCTCGCATTCTCCACTCTTCTTTTTATTCTCTGGCATGCCTTGCACACAGATCCCTCCTATCTTGTTCCTTCTGTCATAAGGAAACTCGGGTCAGTCTGGGTGTGCAGGACCCTGTGTTACTTCGGGTTGACCTTTTGTAGCTAGACCATGCTTCCATTCATGGGGTAGTTGATGGTTCAACCACCAATCCTTTTCTTATTAAGTGATCTCTTATAGTTTTCACATTCTTTCCTCTAATGATATCGTGGCTAATACTTTACGGCTTCACTCCCACAGTGAGTTATTGGAAATTCAAACAAGGGTGTTACACACCCCCACTCGCTTTTGAGGTTTTTGCATAAATCTAGGAGAGTTATTTATTAATTAGGTTAAAATTTTCATAATGCAGTATATTCATCTACTAGTAACATTGGATTGGCTAATAAATCCAATATTGTAGTATAGTTTGGAAACGAGTGTGTACCCTCCTGAGCCCGAGCCATTGGAGGAGCTTTGGGAAGTGACTACTAAACTTCCCTAGTAAATCCCACCTATTTCTCTCTGTGTCTAGATTCCTCCATATGGGTGATATACATGAAAATCACTCTTCATGGTGTGACAGGATCTTTATGGCCATTCCTTCGGATGAAGCTCAATTTCTAAGCCTTCTCTCGAAGCTGATGAATGCCAAGAACACCATAAAGATTGGGGTGTACATCGGTCACTCACTTCTCATCGCATGCCTGTCCTTACCTAATGACAAAAAGATAATTCATATCCCTTTTCATAATCATAGTGGACTCACTGAATAAGAGGAAATATTCATCTATTGGATTAAAGTTTTAGTTATTTGTTGGTTTTTTAAAATTTTGATGATTTAGAGTTTTTTAAAATGCACTATAATTTCTAAAATTAAAATTTTATATTCATCAATCCATTGTGAAACATAACTTTGGACAAAATTATTTCAAACTTAAAAATCTAAATTGTCCACTTATTACTGTTTAAATTTAGAGAATAAGAGTTAAATTGTCTACTTAGTAACTTAGTTTAGTCTATTCATTCAATGAGCAGATTTCCAAGCAACAAAGCGTAATGTTTCCATGCTAAAGAATTCATTGATGAAAGTTGGCATGACAAATAATCATGATGGACACTAGGAGAGAGACTTATGAGATGGGGTTACCTATCATTGAGATAGTTGGAGCTAGCCACAAAATTGACTTCAGAGAAGGCCCTGCTATGCCATTTCTAGATGAAATGCTTAAGAATGTATGTAATATGAAGGATAATAGAATTTTTGTAATATGGAAAGTTTGATGGTTTATGGATTAAATATTTAACACTAATAAATTGAGTGGGTGTGTGTTATTGTGGGAGATGAATGAGTCATTTGATTTTGTATTCGTGGACGTGGACAAAAAGAACTATCTTAACTACCACAAGTGACTCATCAATCTTGTGAAGATCACGAGAGAGATTTCCTATGACAACACTCTCTAGAGAGGAACCATTGCAACTCACCGAGAAGGTCTGAGGGCTTCATCCATGTCAAACGTTTCACATTGGAAGTGAACAAGGTCCTTGTCGATGATGATGATTAACAAGGTGAAATTAAAGTATTGATGATGATGATTATTAACATTCATGCAAACCAATTGGTCTATTGGACCTTAAGAAGGTAAGAGATTACTTCAATTTCACTAAAATTCTATTTTTATGATCCAAAAACATTGAGAGAAGCTTTCTAAGATCACCATAGTTTTGACGACTTAGGAGGACTAGGAAGGTCCATAATGTAGGAGATATTTTTAAATTGGGATCTAATATGGGTATCAGGAGGGAAATCCAAGAGAAAGTGTTTTTCATGTTCTACTTAGTGTCACAAAGGCAACAAATCCTCTCATCCAAGGGTGTTTTGGGAGTTCTCCAATGCCGAGTTTCACTGTGTAGCTTGTGGGAGTTTGTTCTTATTTTAGCAATGTTGATTTTCTTATTTGCAATTTTCAAAATTGAGACGTAATTTTTTATCTTCTAAAATTGGGCTTGACCAATATCTTAATTTTCTTTTACCCACTAATTCTTTATCACACCACATATTCTTCTTAAATTTATAAGTGATAATATTTGTAATATTATCTATATTCTACATGATGGTTTCTTCTTGTATTCCCCAATTATTTAAGTTACTCTATAATGTAACATATTAAATGATTGATACATTAATAATGTAATGTATTAATTAATTATTACATTAATACATTGCTAAAATATTAATACACTAATAAAGTAATACATTATTAAAGGATTAATACATTAATACATTGCTAAAGTATTAATACACTAACAAAGTAATAGATTAATAATACATTATTAATGTAATTTAATGCATTAATAAATACATTATTAAAGTATTAATACATTAATAAATATATTATTAAAGTAGTAATACATTAATTATAGAGTATTAAAATATTAATACATTAAATGTATTAATATGGTTGACTTTGGGAAAGAAAGGTTCACTATGGTTTATATGTTTAATTATGGTTGACCATGACTATGGTTAACTTCAATATATTTTCACCATGGTTCATTATGGTTGACCTTCACTATGCATGACATTCACTATGGTTGACCTTCACTAGCCTTGACCATGGTTGACAATGATTAACTTACAGTTGTTTCCCATAGATGACCATGGTTGGCCATGACCATGGTGGTCGTGACCATAGTTGACCATGACTATCGATGACATTAATACATTAATGTATATTGTAATGTATTAATTAATTAATACATTACTAAAGTATTAATACATTCAAACATTAATAAAGTATTAATACAGTAATAAAATAAGACATTGATAAAATAGTAATACATTATTAAAGTATTAATACATTAACAATACATTATTACATTAATGTAATGTATAAATTAAAGTATTAATTTACATTAATGTATAATTATTAACTAATACATTATTAATTAATACATTGCTAAAGTATTAATACACTAATAAAATAGTACATTAAAAAATGCATTTCATACATTTAATACATTAAACACATTAATAAATACATTACTAAAGTATTAATACATTAATAACATAATGTATTAATTAAGTAATACATTAATACATTACTAATTAACAAATTGCTAAAATATTAATACACTAATAAAGTAATACATAAAGTAATATATAAATAATACATTAATAAAGTATTAATACCTTAATAAATACATTATTAAAGTAGTAATACATTAATAAATTAATAATACATTAATTGACAATGACCATGGTTCACAATGGTTGASSAKRGMMATGGTTTCTAATGGTTGACTATGACAATGACCATGAACATGGTTAAGTTTGGTAGACATGTTGCACATATGTTTTCTTTGATGTCAAAGTGGTCATGGACATGGTCAGTTATAGTGCAATAACAAACATAAGAAGTGTGCAGAAGAATTGAAGGACCAAAGGATCAATGGCGCAGAGAAGGGCTAATGGTGCATAAGAAAATATGTAGGGTGCTTTGAACCAGTGCAACGACCAGTGTAGAGGAGTGTGCCGAGACTAAACTAGTGTGACATAATGTAATATGACATACTATGTGGAATATTCTGCAGAAGAAACTTTGCAGGGAAGCGTGAGCCATTGTAACAAATGACATGGTAGAATGTAACTAAATAAATATTGTGTGACAAGCAACAGAGTGAAATGTGATAGGATGAACAAAGACACTTGGTGAGAACACTACAGAGAAAGTGCAATGGAATGAAGGCACTCCAAGGCAAGTGAGATAGGATGAAGACTTGTGACTTGACCTTTCGGCTCTTATTCTATATGCATAGTAAATGTTCTATAGACCAGAATGTGAGTTGATGCATCATTCATGAAGAGATGCTCTGATAATACTAAGTTTTGTTGTTGGAGATGAGATGGGGCTCATTTGTAGGAATATTTGGTTTGTTTGATTTAGTCAAAGAATGTCCAGTTGTAACTAGATTTTGATCTCGTCAAGATTTTTCAACAATGTAACTATCATGAGTTCACATACTTTATTTATATAGAAGTGTAACTGAAAGAATTGTGTTATTGTCAAAATATGTCCACGATGTAACTATGATGCATCCACATACTTTATTTGGACAGAAGTGTAACTCACAAGAGTTTTATCTCGTCAAAATATGTCCACAATGTAATTGTTATGCGTCCACATACAGGAAGAGGAACTCAGACAAAAACATTATAATTATGATGTGCTCTATTTGATTAATGCATGGATGAAAAGAGAAGAAAAAGGATTTTTTATTGTTTAAAGAAATTGAACCGAAGACTTATGAGATCAATTTTCATAGAGAAAAGTTCAGTTCTGTAAAAATCTTTCTTAAATTGATTTTAGGGTGGAAGGGTGGTGCTACAATGAGTTGACTCTCACAGAGGATTGGTGTCCTCATTATCTATGATAGGTTGGTCCCTGAGAGGATTAGTGTCCTCATTGTGTGTGATAGGTTGGTGCGTGTGAGGATTGGTTTCCTCATTTGAGACAAGTTGGTGCCTGATAGGATTGGTGTCCTCATTATCTGCGACAAGATGGTTCCTGAGAGGATTGGTGTCCTCATTATTTGTGACAGGTTTGTACCTGAGAGGATTGGTTTCCTCATTTGTGACAGGTTGGTGCCTAAGAGGATTGGTGTCCTCATTTGCGACAGGTGGGGCCTTTCAAGATGAATAATTGTAAATTGTAAGTTGGTGCTTGCAGAAGAACATAAAAAAAGATGATTTGTGGTTTTCTCCCACATTGGGTTTCTACATAAATTTCTTGTGTAATGTGTTTTTTGTGTTCTACATCTACTGCTAATTAAGTAAGCACTTCTAAGCAACTTTAATTTGTTGCAAAGGAAAGAAAATTAAGAAATATAATGCAATATTGATTCACCCCCCTCTCAGTATTGTTGTAAGTTATAACAATCGGTATCAAAGCACAGGTACATTAAATAACAGTCTAACACTTGGAAGGAAGATCACACAGAAAGTTTGTCAAGTCAAGATTATTTTTATTGTTTAACCATACCTCCTATATTCAATGGAACAAATTTTACATTTTGGAAAATCAAAATGAAGACCTACTTGATTTCTCTTGGTATCGAAATGTGACAGATTGTGGTAGATGGTTATAAAACCCCAACTACTCTTCCAACTCATGAAATTGGTAAAAACAAATTCTACAGTAATGCAAGAGATATGAATGCCATCTAAGCAGGACTTGTAGAAACATAATTTTTCAAAGTAATGCAGTTGGAATCCACAAATAAAATATGGGACAAACTGGTAAAAAGTTATGAAGGAGATGAGTAAGTAAAGTTGGTCAAACTTCAATCTTACATAATGCAATTTGAAAACTTAGGAGTGAGTGAAGATGAAAATGTTGCAGGTTTCTTTCTCATAGTAGATGAGACTGTAAACAATATTAAAGGTCTAGGTGAGAAGATTGAGGAAGCTATAATAGTTTATAAGGTAATGAGATCTCTTCCCTCAAGACTTGATGCAAAGGTTTATGCTATAGAAGAAATGCATGAACTAAATAAACCAACTATGGAAATGTTCCATGTAATTCTAACTTCTTATGAGATGAGGACTAGGAAAGAGAAACCAAATCTAAAACATGCAGTCTTCAAGCCATCAGTCAATTCGTCAACATATCAAAATCATGATTCAACAAAACACTTCTCAGATGAAGACAAATCTAACTTTTTAATGAAACTAAAGAGGGGATCCGAAAGATATAAAGGTACATGTTACCATTCAAATTCTTTAATTGTGGTAAAGTTAGTCATTTTGCATCTAAATGGCCCTTCAAAGAAAACAACACCAATGAAAAAGAAAGAGAAGGAAAGGATAAACCTAGGGAGACTAGAAAGAAAAAATATTTTAAAAGGAACATTTTTTTATTCAAAAGACGATAGAAGCAACTCTTTAGACATTGAAGAAGAAGAATATGAGTCAGATACAATTCAAGATGAAAAACTTCTCATGGCATTAGAGTAACACAAATATGATCAAGAAAAACTAGACACATAATAGTGTGAAGTTGTAGTAGACATGGAAGGACAACTCATTAGTGATCTGCAGGAAATCTCCTGACTCAAGAAAAATAATAGACTAAGAAAATAACTATTATAGTTTTATAAAGAAAAAGACAATCAGATCAACAAATATATATTCATCTTAAAAATTAAGTTAGAAGAGGCCAAAAGAAGGGAAGAGATATTTATGAATTATATAAAAGAAAAGGAAAGCATATGTGGAAAACTAGAAGTAGAAATAGTGTCCTCAAGAAAAAATCTAGATAAGTCCAAGATTGAAATGAAATTCATAAAAGGAGTTGAAACTTTAGATAACATTCTCAACAATCATAGATCACCAAATGACAAACTAGTATTAGGATATAAGGAAAGTTTTAAAATTATCAAAGGTGAATCAAGCACCAACATGTCTACTAGTGAGAAGCCTACAAGTTATGAAAATGTTCTCAAGGGGAAGAACATTCAACCTAAAAAATCAAATGAGGACAAGAAGAAGCAATCAGAATTGGATCGGCCCAACAATTCAAACAAATATGAAGCAAGTAAGGAACATGTGCCTAAATTTTATCAATCTCACACACAAATAATGATTCCTATAAGTAAGTTTTTCATTCCAAGGCATCCAATTTTTTTCTATGGATATTTTTTCTCTTGTGGCAACTTTGGACATAAGGTTGTGAGTTGCAGGACTTTTAGACATAACATAAATGTAGAAATGAGATTTGATAAACCTCGAATGTATATGTATCAAAATGCCTTCTACCCTCTACTAGATGACCTCAAATTTCACATATGCAATAATTTTGGACACAAGGAAAGTGAATGCAAAAGCAAGATGCTACCTGTCTATAAGCAAGACAGAGAAGAAGATTTTACCAAGGTTTGGAGGAAGAAAAATAAAAACAAAGAAAATTGTGGACTCACTATATATCCCAAAAATAAAGAAAATCAATGGTATATTGACAGTGGTTTCTCCAAGCACATGACAAGAGACAAGAGTAAGTTTGCATTACTAACTGAAGAAAAAGGTGGTAATGTTACTTTTGGAAACAATACTCTAGCTAGAATTAGGGGGAAATGAACTTTTGTACTAGATGAAGATAAGAAGGTAAAGAGAAAAGAACAAAATGTGTTGTATGTAGATGGTCTAAAACATATCTTGTTGAGTGTAACTCAAATGTGTTACCCATGACACAATGTTATCTTTCATTCAAAAGGTTGTAAAGTAATGGATGTGAATACAAGAAATAATGTTGTTAAGGCAGTCATAACTTTAAGAAATGTGTATGTTCTAGAAGAAGGCAAAGAACAATGTTGCATTGGTAAAGCTGATGATTGTTGCTTTTGGAACAAAAGACTAGGTCATCTTAGTTTTAATCAGCTTGTTAAGCTAGGAAGAAACTATGTTGTGAGAGATATGCCCAAAACTTCCAAACCTAAGATTATTTTTTGTAAGTCATGTCAGTTTGGAAAGCAGTCAAGAGTTTAATTAAAGAAAAGAGAACACTCCACCACTCGACTTATTTAGTTGATTCATACATATATATATGGCCCCTCTAGTACACAATCACCTCGAGGTGAAAGATTTTTTTATTATTATTATTGATGACTATACCAGAAGGACTTGGGTTGGATTGTTATTATTATTGATGACTATACTAGAATGACTGTACCAGAGTGAGATTGCCGCACCCTAGCAATATTGAGAGGGGCTACGAACACCGGCCATATTCGCAACCTTGATGCATTGGGAGCTGTGGATACCCTTTGAAGTACGCCTGCAGGGCACTCACATCGCGAGGAGCGACGACTTTAAAATTTTTATGAGGGCACTCGTGTATGTATTTTGGAGTTGAAAATTTTTTAAGGTATGGTTTTTTTTTAAAGGGTATGAAGTTTGTTGTATAAAAGAAATGAGAGGATGATGCTGTAAAAAGTATTATATGCATATTATAATGCATAAATTCAAGTGGTGAATTTCTTAAAAAGGTGAATCATTTTTTCAAAAGATTTTTTTTTATTAAACCTTTTTTGTATTTCTAAAGGTTTTTTGGATTAAACCTTTTTTTTTTTAAATTATTATTCAACATTGAGTAAGATAACTCCTCCATATAAGGGCCATTGGTCATTATAAGCAGTGATGTTTTTTATGTTTCCTCTAATGGAAAATATGCATAGTGCTAAGTTTGAAATTGAGAAGTTCAATGGCAAGAACAATTTCAAGATCTGGAAGGTTAAGATGCACGATTTGCTCGTGCAACAAGGGTTGGTGAAGACACTTTTGGGAAAAGCAAAGCAACCCATGACTATAACAGATGATGACTGGGATGAGATGGATGCGAGACCATAAGTGCCATATGCCTGTGTTTGGCCGATGATGTATTGTTCAACATTGTTACAGAGAAGAAAACAGTCGGTTTGTGGTCAAAGATGGAAAGCTTGTACATGATGAAATCCTGTACGAGCACGATCTTCGTGAAAAGACAATTGTACAGTTTGCGCATGAAGGAAGGTACAAAAATATCTGATCATTTAAATACTTTTAATACTCTTTTAGTCTAGTTGACTAGCATGGGAGTGAAATTCGAATCTAAAGATAAGGCAATTACATTATTGTGTTCTTTGCCCACGTCATGGGATCATTTTATTACCTCTATTAGTTTCATTTCCACAGAAACTATTGAGTTTGATGATATTGTTGGAGCTTTACTGTATGAAGAAACAAGGAAGAAATCCAATTCAAAAACCTCTACATCTGAGGCGATGGTGATCAGAGGCAGACCTAAAGATAGAGGACATGGTCAGAGGGATTTATCTTGGTCAAAGTTGAAGGGAAAAAAGAGCAAGCTTAATCTTAAGTTTGAACTGGGATCTTGTCAGCTATAACCTTCTTTAAGCATGAAACATGGAAAACTGGGTGTACTCACGAAGATGCATGAAACTTCAATTTCTATGCCATGGTACCAATCTTTTGAAACACCTTATAAGGGCCATATTACTTTGGTTATAATTTATTATCCCTCTTAGCTTTCTTTAGGGACATATGTTTGTATGGTTGTAGTCTTAAGAATACCCAATCCCCTACTTCAAAACTTATTTTACTATGATGTTGATATGATTGTTGTTTCATGCGATTTTGTGCCATGGTCAGGTTTACATTTAAGAGTTGGAGAAATTTTTGTTCATGCTCGATGCGATCTTCCACTGCTTGAGCCTTAGATTTTTCTTTTAGAGAATAAGTGATGGACGATGGGTGATATCCATAAAGAACCATAAATGGTGTCATTTTTGTTGCAGTATGAAAGGAAGTGTTATACCACCATTCTTCCAAGGGTAACCACTTGAACCATTTTGTTTGTTTATCATAGACAAAGCAACGAAGATAGCCTTCCATACATTTGTTCACTATCTCAATCTGTCCATCAGATTGAGGATGATAAGATGAGGTATGAGCCAATTGAGTACCCAAACTAGAAAATAGCTATGTCTAAAAAGTTGAGTGAAAATGGGATCTCTATCACTTATGATAATCTTTGGGCTTCCTTGTAGATTTTGAATTGTCTCCATGAATGCAGTAGCAACTGTAATGGCTTTGAAAGGATGAGAGAGTGAACAAAATTGTGCATACTTGGTAAGTCTATAAACAATCACCATGATGACACTCTTCCTTTAGGCTTCGGTAACCATGTGATGAAATCCATGGAAACCTCCTCCCAACGCTGAATTGGAATGAATAATGGTTGTAAAATACCTGAGGTCTTAATTTTTTCCACCTTATTTTGTTGGAAAACCAAACATTCTTCCATAAACCTTTGAACATCAATTTTAAGGCCATACCAAAATAATTCCCTCTTGACCTTGTGATAGATTTTCAAAAATCATGAGTGCCCTCCTACTGGAGAGGTGTGCAATTCCAAAAGTAATTTTTGTTTTAGTTGGGAGTTCTTACATAGATATAAGAAATCTTTGTACAATAGTGAATCGTATTTCCATGTAAATGTGTAACATCTCGCTCTTTCGCACTGAGCGAACTTATTCTTTGAGGACACTTGCTCGCAAGTGATCTGGATTATTATGCTATTAAAAATTTTGATTTTGATTATGAGGCGCTATGGGTTGATGACATATTGTTTTACTACATTAACATAGACAGGTGCTTTGACTCGGTTTTACTGAGTGTGCGGGATTACGGCCCTAGAGGATGCCGAGGCATCGATGGAACCCCTTGGACTCCAGATCAAGTCAGGGAGTGTGCCATTGCGGTTTGATTGTTTTAATGTGATATTAGTGCATCTGATTAGATGATATGTTATGGATATATTCTGACATGATTTTTTGATGATGCAGGTTGATGATAACTTGTTGACCCGACTCACATATGGATTAAAGGGGTCACACATGACAACCAGAAAGGTTGAGGGAGAGGTGTGGACAAAAACCCTGCCACAGCCTACTAGCACTCCCGCCATGGCTCGAACTGTAGGTTAACGATTACCTAGTTCGAGAGGACACACGATGTTGTGAGGGAAGATTGCGACAGTCGCTCACGATGATTCTAAGGGGCATGCAATAAGGCGGGGTCCTTATTACTTAGAATCCCTTAGTCTCCCACAAGTTCACCTGGCGGAGTGTTGACTCCAGGGGTTATTGATGTCTACCAAATCATTCAAGAGGTGAGTGGCACCCTTGGAGCACATGGTGCATCCTGAACGACATGTCGTGCAAGAAAAATGGAGAGTGGCGAGTGGCACCCTTGGAGCACGTAGTTCGTCCTGAAGGGCACATCGCACAAGGGAATAGATGAGGCAAGTGGCACCCTTGGAGCACCTAGTGCGTCTTGAAGGGAACACCGCGTTGATGATGATAGAGGGATGAACCTAGATGGCCCTAAGACAAATAACATGTTAAGAAAATTTAAAACAATTTTCCTAATTAAATGTCGCCTAGTACAAAATCTAAGTTCTAAGTCTAAAATTTTGCTAGGGGTAAAATTTTTGTCTACCTTTAAAAAAATAATAATAATAAAATAAAATAATAAAATAAATAGATAAGATAAAATAAAATAATGAAATTTAAAATAAAAACCACTTAAGTAATAATTATGGTCTTCATAAAATTTTGTAACATGAAGGGAGTAAGAAATTAAATTATTCATAAGAAATAAAATCTGTGGATATAAAATGTAAAGAGGGAATCAATTATTTTATCTTTTGATAATTTAAAAAGATACTAAATTAATGATAAAAGGGAAAAGGGGTTAAATTCCACACCTGCCTTTTTGAGTTCTAAGTAAAAAGGGAAAGAGGGAAAATAAAAAATTAGGAAACTAGGGAAAAGAGGTAACCTAAAAGGGAAAAAGGGGAACTTAAGGGGAAAAGCGGGAAGTCAACTTAGTAAGAATCTACATTTAAGAGCCTTCTAATTTTAAACTGAATTAGCAACTTCATAATAGGGAAAGCCTTTAAAACCTGTAAGGGAATTTGGGGACACCTAGAAGTGATTTTAGGAGTAACTCTAGGTGGGTGAGGGAAATAAAGATAATTACTTGATTAGAGAAATTAATTCATGGAGGATTGTAGGGGATGAAGGACACTTGTGCAGAGAGGAATTTTTGGGATTTTATTTTTAAAACTTTAATTAAATGAGATTTTAGGAAAGAAAATAAGTTTGAAACTCTATAAAAGAAAGGGAGGAGAAGGAGGAAAGGGGTTCTGTTTGTGTAACGTTACACTGCAGAAATATTGACTTGATTGATTTACTTGTGGGAGTTGGGATACCCAGCTCAGAGAGGAGTGGTATCTCGGCCTTGCGAGGTGAGCTAGGAGCTAGACGAAACCTATGGATAGGGTGTGTGGCCCCTTTGCAACTCGGGGGGCTAAGGGGGAAGAAGAGTACCCCTAACATTGGCTGGGAGGTAGCGGTGAAGTCTTGACGGTCGGCGAGCGGGAGTTGCACGGATTACGCGGGAAGTCATTCAGAGCAAGTGAACAGGAAATGGTACGCTTTCTTCATTGAATGGTATATTGTTGTAGGTTTTATGATTGGATATGCATGTTGATTATGTAAGTAGATTGGATGTTTAGATTGATATCTGAAGTTTTTCTTAGCCTAGCTCATTGGTAGTCGTCTCCTATGGCCTTATTTTCTCACATGTCGTGACCACCCTGTGTGTTGATTGTGACCTTGAGGTTGTTAATCCTTTGTCCCTAAATCACCAGTCCTCGCTTGAGCAGACAGCCAAGAGCCTGATCTATGGTCGTCGCCTTAGCGTTAAAATACCTATGGATCTCAACGCCCTTCTTTTCTGTGCGAGGATGGTGAAGCAAAGGTGAACCTATCAGTTGTCTACCTCTATGGATGTCCTCGCCAGATTGTTGACTTGCAGCCTTCAGCAAGGCCTCTGCATTTGATTATCTTGCTTCCTTGTTGTTTATTTTCTGTGCCCCGACTGATAGAATCCCTGCGATCCCTTCGATGAGTTATCCTTATGGCCCTAGCATTCTCTTACTGTTGTCAGTATTTTTATAGTGGTATTCTGAGATGAAAAATTAATTAACTTCAGTCTGCATTTGGATCTTGTTAGATTGAATGGTTTTTATTACTTATTTACTTCGACGATTATAATTGTAACTGTTATAAAAATGTTAATTCAGCAGTGGTAATTCGGTAATGAATGAAAAAAAATAATAATAATACTTCATCGATTGCATCTACAACACTTAATGGATGACTTTTACCTCTACGGACTGTGTAAATTCATATCTGCAAACTGTGTAAATTCGTTGTATTTACCCTTACCCTTGTGAACGGTTTCTATGTAACAGTCGTATGGACTTTCCCATCTGACCGATCTATGCAATTCATGCTTTTTCCATTGAAACATCAGAGCGCTCCTCCAGTCATTTTACTCCATTGTTTTCTCGCCAATATTTGCATTCCAGTTTTTTTTTTCTTATTGCAGTCTAGTGTATTGGACTAAGGATTGGAAAATGTCATTATCGGTTTTGTTTTTCCTTATTTTTATTGGGTGGTTGGCTGTGTTTCATTTTAATTAGACTGTGGATCCTTACCTTGGAGGCTTAGGGAATGTGTTTTGTGAACCTTTTTACTTGTGCATTTATTTAACTGAGAAGTTTATGCGGGACTTTATCTCCAACAATGTTTGAACCGAGATCTCCATGGTTACCTGCGTTATTCTTTTTCTGTGTTGTTGAACTGTTCTGGACAACGTTTAAACCTTGGGCCTTTTACTTTACCTCTATTATTCATCGGATTTTACTTTTACTCTTAATTCTTGGCGTTTTATTTAAGAGCATAATTATGCTTAGGACATCGCTCCATTGACCGGTCCATGATTTTAAATTTGTGTTAAATACAACGATTGTCTTGGTGTCTATTATCTATGGCGTGACTGGTAGTAATTTCTATGGCAAGTTTTAAGGCGATTTTTATGGTAGCAGTTTTTATGGCAACTCTTATGGTAGCTGTTATTAATGAAAACTAGTAGAAATCCCTATGGCGTGACTGGTAAGTAATTGCTATGGCAAGTTTTATGGAATTTATGGTAGCAATAATTATGGTAGAAATGTTATTATATTAAAAGAAAGGCAATTGACGTTGTGTCTCAATAACAAAGTCTCACCCTTGTGAGTATGCATTCAGATGAAACCTGAACTCTCACATACCATATTTTTGATGTGAACGTAGGGTTCAGTCTATCAGATTCTTCAATGGAAAGACCATCGATGTGTTCAGGTTAACTGTTACAATAATCCTCCTTCAAAAACTAAATTTTTAGGAGTAGACCTCCCCTAAAATCCTCTCCTCTCTCTCTCTCTCTCTCTCTCTCTCTCTCTCTCTCTCTCTCTCTCTCTCTCTCTGTATATATATAT
The DNA here is from genome assembly GCA_009831015.1 of Picea engelmannii. Taxonomy (NCBI): domain Eukaryota; kingdom Viridiplantae; phylum Streptophyta; class Pinopsida; order Pinales; family Pinaceae; genus Picea; species Picea engelmannii. The sequence continues at coordinate 133,838 of ML779968.1, forward strand.
ATATATATATATATATATATATGCGTGACATCATATGTTAATATTAAATAATAATAACCTAATGTTATATTTATGAATTAAATAATAGAGTGTTAACTTTGGTGGACAACAAGGGTAAGATTCAACAGGTTTTTATTTATGTTGATAATACTGTTAGATAGTGTTGGTGAAGGAATATTGTTAGAATGTTGAATAATCATGTTATATTGGAATTGGTAGCATTATACTTATATGTGCTAAATGGTTATTCTAGATTTTGTTAGATTGCATTTGTAGTTAATGTCTAATTCATGATTTAGACTTGCTAATTGGGATGGCAGCAAAATAATAATTATTGAACTGGCAGTAACTTAATGACAGTGAGATTATGTTGGGAAGGCCATGCCTTTTAAGATAGCATAGATTTAGCCTTATTCAATATCAAATTGATCATGTCAGAACACGTCCTCTCAGTTGTAAGTGATTAATGCTTGGTTAGATAGCCGGGGCATTTTCATTTGAAAAGTTAATTATGGTTATGGTTAACCTTACTTTCACTCAGCAGTTTATTATTACTATTATTATTTGTGGGATGAGGAATTTTTGTGTAAATATTGTTAAGATGTACATAATCTATTTCTTGGATATTGTTATATATATCTACATGATTATTAGATATTGATTTTTAAAATAGAATACTTATAACAAATAATAATATTTAAGGCCAATTGATTTAGATGGAACTCTGATGACACTTGTAAGTAAATTGGCGTAATTGAATTTGTTTTAAGGCTAATTTAGATTGTACCCTCATGATATTTTGCATTTAGGCATGCTAATATGGGTTTGTGCTAAATGATTGAATCAGACAATAACTATTGACTAGCTTGACTCGACGATTGATCGGGTTATTGGCGAAGTCGTTTTTAGCTTGCGCCTTCCGTTGAGGGGGTTGTTGTTTATTTTTAATGATTGTCCTTGCTTATTGGATTGGTCTGCTTGTGTCGGGTGGGATGTAGACACCTCCTTGTTCCTCAGAATAGTCACCATCCCTGGGACCTTAAATGGTCAAAATCGATGGGAACCTGGGCTTGAGCGTTGCTTATGTGTCTTGGATGTCCTAACCATTGCAGGGTAGGACAGACGGGTTAGTCAGTCTTATTTTTCCTCGGTTGATTGTCGTTCATTGCTTCCAAATGATTGATGTGTGTATTAGGTCGTTAGGTTGTTTTCGCAGTTGCATGCATCATATTCATCGTCATGTTGCAGCGTGGAGTATAATGTCTTTATTACCCTTGTATGCACGCACACACACACAAAAAAATTGCAGTCGTTATGAGAGGTTTGTTGTCGCAACTAAACTGGAGGTACGTTACACATGGTATCAGAGCCGGTTCAACACTGTGACTATGGATCACTAGGCTTTCGACTGCAGTAAACCCATGAGTTTTAACCCTTACGTTAAGTAAAAACCTTAACGTGTCCTCGTGGAGATCGCATTTAGAGGGCGCCCTTGAGGTTCCACAACGTGCAATAGCTAGTATCGATAGCATCCTCCTAGATCTCAAGAGAGATGATTTCTAGCGTCCATGAGTGTCACTGACGGTGGTGTCATTGAAAATTAGTTGTAGAGCAAGGCATGTTCTTCACACTTCGCGTATACAACCTCTAGCATGAAGGTCCACCTGGTGGTCTTTTCATCGAAGGGGGGCGCTTTTTATGGAGGAAGACACTCCTACCCCTTCTGAACCTGGTCGTCGGCGACGTGTCTTAGGAACTACTCGAGGGACGGTTCCAGTAGAGGTATGCTTCTAAGGAATTCATTGAGCATCAACTCAACAAGTTCGACGCCTTGCGATGAGGTAGTCGTACAGTTTCAAGTACGAGGCTCGTTTTGGAGCTTCTTCATTATGCTCCGCATCTAGTTACCCAGAAACTTAAGGTCAAGAAGTTCGAGTTTGGCCTTGTTGTTAGAATTCATCTTCGACTTCGGGTACCAAGAGTACTGGACTGAAGAAAGGGTGTTGGATGTGTGGGGAGCCACACTACCACCGCCACTACCTGGTGGAGAGAACTAGAGTGTCCAGATCATTATGACCCACTACCGTGGGAGATATCGGCAAGGCCCATCGGATTCATGCAGTGGTGAATAACCACTAGGCAGAGCACCATTCAACTGTGCTTAAGATGATAGGTACCATCGTTGATCAGACCCTTAGTATTTTGATAGATCCCAGTGCTACTGAGAGTTTCATTTCTGGTGCAGCGCTAAAAATGATTAAGTTAAAGGAAGTTGAACAGGATGAGTTTAGCTTCGTGGAGATGGCTTTAAGAGCCAAAAAGAAGGTGGGAGGAAAGGTTACGGGCTGTGTCCTTAACCTAGGAGATTTTGTCACAAGGGTCAACCTGTACGTCACAATCTTAGGATCTTATGATGTCGTGATTGGTATGGATTGGGTGGGAATCGCAGAAGGAGATACTCAACTATAAGATGAATGGTTGAGCTTGGGAAATGATGAGGGATAGATACATGTGATTGTGGGACAGAACCAGGGAATTTCCTTGAGGTTCATCTTTTCCTTACAGCTACGGAAGAGCATGCGCAAGGGGTGCAAGTTGTATGCGATCCTTGCATTAAACGAGAAGGGGGTAGTGGAAGGTCTAGAACACCTTCTGGTGGTGAGAGAGTTATAGATGTATTTCTAGAGGAGTTACATGGGATGCCTCCATAGAGGGAGTTGGAGTTTACCTTAGACCTAAAACCAGGGACTGAACTGATAGCGAGAATGCCTTCTCGAATGTCGACCCCGGAGTTACAAGAGTTGAAATGCAACTGAAGGATTTGTTGTACCTGGGACTGATACGTCCTAGTGTGTCACCGTGGGGTGCGCCTATTATTTTCATATGAAAGAAAGATGGGTTGTGGAGGCTTTGCATTGACTACCATCAACTGAACAAGGCTATGATCAAGAATCAGTATCCATTGCCGAGAATTGATGATCTGTTCAATCAAATGAAGGGTGTGATGGTGTTATCCAAGATCAATTTGCGATCAGGGTATCACCATCTACGGATCAAGGAGGATGACATCCCTAAGACCACCTTTAAGATGAGGTTTGGACATTACGATTTTACTGTTTTACTGTTTGGATTGACAAATGCCCTAGAGGTATTTATGAGTTTGATGAATGGGGTGTTCCGCGAGTACTTGGACAAGTTCGTCCAAGTATTCATTGACGATACCTTGATTTACTCTCGGACGATGGAGGAGCATGACAAGACTTTGTGCTTGGTACTACAGTGTCTGCGAGAGCACAAATTCTATGGTAAGTTGTCCAAATGCTCTTTTTACCAATCAAAGATTCACTACTTAGGGAATGTCATCTCCGACGAAGGCATCACCGTGGATCTAGCCAAGGTCAAGGCTATTATGGAATGGCCCGCGCCTGTGAATGTCCCAGAAGTGTGTAGCTTCATGGGTTTAGCAGGATACTATTGACGGTTTGTCTAGGGATTTTCGAAGATAGTAAATCCGATCACGGAATTGCAGAAGAAAAACAAGAAGTTTGTTTGGACCGAGAAATGCGTGGAAGCATTTCGGATGCTTAAGGAGTTGTTGACAACAACACCGCTACTAAAGGTCCATGACATGGACACGGACTTCTTGGTATGCACTGACGCATCCAAGGAAGGCTTAGGTGGGATCTTTATGCAAGACGAACAAGTGATTGCTTACATTTCGAGGAAACAGAGAAGGCATGAGGAGAACTACGCGATGCACGATTTGGAAGTTGTTAGCAATCATGTATGCCTTGAAGGTTTGGAGACACTACCTTGTTGGACGATTTGAACTAAATACTGACCACTATGGACTACAACACATCCTTACACTAAGCGACTTGAACGTGCAACAATGACGTTGGTCGGAATTTCTTAGAGAGTACGACTTCGAGATTACTTACATAAAAGGAACAATGAACCGAGTGGCAGACACATTGAGTCAGAGACCGCGCATATTTTCAATGCTGCCTATTCAGACGAATCTACATAAAAAGATTCTAAATTTACAGTGTGATGATGACTAGTACAAGGAGGTCGAGGGTTTTATCGGACAAAACACAATGATGGTACCACAATTTGAAGGACTTTCGTTGATAGTGATGGTTTATGGAGATTTAAAAATTGGATCTATGTACCGCCAAACGACGAGTTGAGGATGTTTATCCTGAGCGATGCTCGTAAAGTAGTTTACATGGCTCACTCGGGAGTCACGAAGATGAGGGTAGACCTTAAACCCTTGTTCTTCTGGAAAGGAATGAAGGCAAACATAGTCAACCATGTGGCCAGATGTCTAGAATTTCAGCAAGTAAAGGCTGAACATGGACACCCAGCAGGATTACTACAACCACACGCTATTCCAGAATCAAAATCAGAGGTTATTTCGATGGATTTTATTGTTGGATTGTCAATGACGGCAAGGAATCATGACTCGATTTTCGTAGTAGTAGACATTCTGACGAATAGCGCTCACTTTTTCCTGTGCGTACGATGTATCAAGCACCTGACATAGCTAGAGTTTTCATCAGTGATATTTTGAGGCTGCATGGCTTTCTTAAGAGGATTACATTTGATCAAGGATCGGTGTTTACTGGATGATTTTGGATGAGTTTCCAAGAGGCCTTGGGAACCCAGCTTAACTTCAGTACTGTGTATCACTCGGAGACTGACGAGCAGACCGAACGAACGAACCAGACCTTGGATTACCTTTTTCACATGAATGTGATGGAAAATGGTAGTGTTGGGATTAATTCTTGCCACTGGTAGAATTCACCTTATAACAACAGTTACCAAGGTGCCATTAAGATGGTACCTTTCGATATTCTTTACGAGCGACCGTGTCGGGCGCCTTTGTTTTGGGATCGACTTGCAAATAGGGTCCAAGTGGGACCGGAAGCGATCCAAGAATTGGAATATTAAATGAAAACTTTAAGACAAAGGACCAAGCAAGTGCAGGATCGTTAGAAAAGTTACGAAGATGCGCGTCGTGTCGACCGTAGTTACGTTTTGGCGATCGAGTATTTTTCAGCCGAAACCGCAAAAGAGTTTGATCAAGTTTGGAAAAAGGGGGCTAAACTAACTCCTATGATATTGTGGAAGGATATACCTGTGGTCTAATGACTAGCCTTGCCTGATTCTTGAGGCGTATGCATGATGTATTTCATGTCTCTCCTGAGACTTTATGATTAGTGATGCTTCACATGATTTGACTTGAGCACCTTACGGGTATCGAATGAGGGTATGGTCATGATCGAGCCGATCCGCATCTTGGATCATCATGTTCGATAGCTACGACATAAAATGATAGATGAGGTCAAAGACCAGTGGGACAATTATCGTCCGCACTCGACAACTTGGGAGGACGCATTTGGTATGCGCCAACAGTTTCCATTTTTGTTTGATAGATAGACTTATGATGCTAAGGTACACATTATTCGACTCTTATGTTGTGAAACTTCAGGACGAAGTTTAGAACAAGAGGGGGTGTATGTAACATCCCACTCTTTTGCACTGAGCGAACTTATTCTTTGAGGACACTTGCTCGCAAGTGATCCAGATTATTATGCTATTAAAAATTTTGATTTTGATTATGAGGCGCTATGGGTTGATGACATGTTGTTTTACTACATTGACATAGACAAGTGCTTTGACTTGGTTTTACTGAGTGTGTAGGATTATGGACCTAGAGGATTCCTAGGCATCGATGGAACCCCTTGGACTCTGGATCGAGTTAGGGAGTGTGCCATTGGGGTTTGATTGTTTTAATGTGATATTAGTGCATCTGATTAGATGATATGTTATGGATATGTTCTGAAATGATTTGTTGATGATGCATGCTGACGATAGCTTGCCGACCAGACTCACATATGGAGTAAAGGGGTCACACATGACAACCAGAGAGGTAGAGGGAGAGGTGTGGACAACAGTCCTGCCACAACCTACTAGCACTCCCACCGTGGCTCGAACTGTAGGTTAATGATTACCTAGTTCGAGAGGACCCACGATGCCATGAGGGAAGACTACGACAGTCTCTCATGATTATTCTAAGGGGCGCTCAATAAGGCAAGGGCCTTATTCCTTAGAATCCCTTAGTCTCCCACAAGTTCACTTGGCGGAGTGTTGACTCCAGGGATTATTGATGTCTACCAAATCAGTCAAGAGGCGAGTGGCACCCTTGGAGCATGTGGTGCATCATGAAGGACATTTCGAGCAAGAAAAATGGAGAGTGGCGAGTGGCACCCTTGGAGCACGTAGTGCGTCCTGAAGGGCACATCGCATAAGGGAACAAATGAGGCGAGTGGCACCCTTGGAGCACCTAGTGTGTCTTGAAGGGCACGTCGCGTTGATGATGATAGAGGGATGAACCTAGATGGCCCTAAGACAAATAACATGTTAAGAAATTTTAAAACAATTTCCCTAATTAAATGCCACCTAGTACAAAATCTAAGTTCTAAGTCTAAAATTTCGCTAGGGGTAAAATTTTTGTCTACCTTTAAAAAAATAATAATAAAATAAATAGATAAAATAAAATAAAATAATGAAATTTAAAATAAAAACCACTTAAGTAATAAATATGGTCTTCATAAAATTTTGTGAAATGAAGGGAATAAGAAATTAAATGATTCATAAGAAATAAAATCTGTGGATATAAAATGTAAAGAGGGAATCAATTATTTTATCTTTTGATAATTTAAAAAGATATTAAATTAATGATAAAAGGGAAAAGGGGTTAAATTCCACACCTGCCTTTTTGAGTTCTAAGTAAAAGGGGAAAGAGGGAAAATAAAAAATTAGGAAACTAGGGAAAAGAGGTAACATAAAAAGGAAAAAGGAGAACTTAAGGGAAAAAGCGGGAAGTCAACTTAGTAAAGAATCTACATTTAAGAGCCTTCTAATTTTAAACTGAATTAGCAACTTCATAATAGGGAAAGCCTTTAAAACCTGTAAGGGAATTTGGGGACACCTAGGAGTGATTCTAGGAGTAACTCTAGGTGGGTGAGGGAAATAAAGATAATTACTTAATTAGAGAAATTAATTCATGGAGGATTGTAGGGGATGAGGGACACTTGTGTGGAGAGGAATTTTTGGGATTTTATTTTTAAAACTTTAATTAAATGAGATTTTAGGAAAGAAAGGGAGTTTGAAACTCTATAAAAGAAAGGGAGGAGAAGGAGGAAAGGGGTTCTGTTTGCATAATGTTACTCTGCAGAAATATCGACTTGACTGATTTACTTGTGGGAGTTGGGATACCTAGCTCGGAGAGGAGTGGTAGCTCGGCCTTGCGAGATGAGCTGGGAGCTAGACAAAACCTTTGGATAGGGTGTGTGGCCCCTTTGTGGCTCGGGGGGCTAAGGGGGAAGAAGAGTACCCCTAGCATTGGCTGGGAGGTACCGGTGAAGTCTCGACGGTCGGCGAGAAGGAGTTGCATGGAGCACGCGGGAAGTCATTCAGAGCGGGCGAACATGCAACGGTAAGCTTTCTTTGTTGAATGGTAGATTGTTGTAGGTTTTATGATTGTATATGCATGTTGATTATGTAAGTAGATTGGATGTTTAGATTGATATCTGAAATTTTTCTTAGCCTAGCTCATTGGTTTTCGTCTCCTATGGCCTTGTTCTCTCACATGTCGTGACTGCCCTGTATGTTGATTATGACCTTGAGGTTGTTAATCCTTCATCCCTAGCTCACTAGTCCTCACCTGAGCAGACGACTAGGAGCCTGATCTACGGTCATTGCCTTAGCATTAAAAGACCTATGGATCTCAATGCCTTTCTTTTCTATGTGAGGATGATGAAGCAAAGGCGAACCTATCAGCCGTCTACCTCTGTTGATGTCCTTGCTAGATTGTTGACTTGCGACCTTCAACACAACCTCTTCATTTTATTATCTTTCTTCCTTGTTGTTTATTTTCTACGCCCCGACTGATAGAATCCCTGCGATCCCTTCAATGAGTTATCCTTAGGGCCCCGACATTCTCTTACTGTTGTTAGTATTTTTATAGTGGTATTCTGAGATGGAAAATTAATTAACTTCAATCTGCGTTTGGATCTTGTTGGATTGAATGGTTTTTTTTACTTTTTTTACTTCAGTGATTATACTTCGGTAATGGATGAAAAAAAATAAAAAATTATACTTCATCGATTGCATCTACAACACTTAACGCCTGACTTTTACCTTTGCGGACTGTGTAAATTCGTATCTGCAAACTGTGTAAATTCGTATCTGTAACTGTGTAAATTCGTTGTATTTACCCATGCCCTTGTCAACGGTTTCTATGTAATGGTCATATGGACTTTCCCATTTGACCAATCTGTGCAATTCATTCTTTTGCCATTGAAACATCAAAGCGATCCTCCAGTCATTTTACTCCATTGTTTTCTCGCTAATATTTGCATTCCAGTTTTTTTTTTCTTATTGCAGTCTATTGTATTGGACTGAGGATTGGCAAATGTCATTATCGGTTTTGTTTTTCCTTAATTTTATTGGGTGGCTGGCTACGTTTCATCTTAATTAGACTGCGGATCCTTACCTTGGTGGCTTGGGGAATGCGTTTTGTGAACCTTTTTACTTGTGTGTTTATTTAACTGAGCAATTTATGTGGGACTTTATCTCCAGCGATGTTTGACCTGAGATCTCTATGGCTACCTGCGTTATTCTTTTTCTGCGTTGCTGAACCATTCTGGGCAACGTTTAAGACTTGGGCCTTTTACTTTACCTCTATTATTCACCGGATTTAACTTTTACTCTTAATTCTTGGCATTTTATTCAAGAGCATAATTGTGCTCAGGACAACGCTCCATTGACTAGTCCACGATTTTAAATTTGTGTTAAATACAACGATTGTCTTAGTGTCTATTATCTATGGCGTGACTGGTAGTAATTTCTATGGCAAGTTTTATGGCGATTTGTATGGTAGCGATATTTATGGTAGCATTTTTTATGGCAACTCTTATGGTAGCTGTTATTAATGAAAACTGGTAGCAATCCCTATGGCGTGACTGGTAAGTAATTGTTATGGCAAGTTTTATGGAGTTTATGGTAGCAATAATTATGGTAGAAACGTTATTATATTAAAAGAAAGGCAATTGACATTGTGTCTCAATAGCGAAGTCTCACCCTTGCGAGTATGCATTCAGATGAAACCTGTACTCTCACATACCAAATTTTTTATGTAAACGTAGGGTTCAGTCTATCGGATTCTTCAATGGAAAGACCATCGATGTATTCAAGTTAATTGTTACAATAATCCTCCTTCAAAAACTAAATTTTTAGGAGTAGATCTGCCCTAAAATCCTCTCATATATATATATAGATAGATAGATAGATAGATATATGCATGACATCATATGTTAATATTAAATAATAATAACCTAACATTATATTTATGAATTAAATAATAGAGTGTTAACTTTGGTGGACAGCAAGGGTAAGAGTCAACAGGTTTTTATTTATGTTGATAATACTATTAGATAGTGCCGGTGAACAAATATTGTTAGAATGTTGAATAATCGCGTTATATTGGAATTGGTAGCATTATACTTATATGTGCTAAATGGTTATTGCAGATTGTGTTAGATTGTATTTCTAGTTAATGTCTAATTCATGATTTAGACTTGCTAATTGGGATGGCAGTGAAATTTATTAAATATTAATTATTGAACTAGCAGTAACTTAATGATAGTGAGATTATGTTGGGAAGGCCATGCCTTTTAAGACAACATAGATTTAGCATTATTCAATAGCAAATTGATCATGTCAGAACACGTCCTCTCAGTTGTCAGTGATTAATGCTTGGTTAGATAGCAGGGGCGTTTTCATTTGAAAAGTTAATTCTGGTTATGGTTAACCTTACTTTCACTCAGCAGTTTATTATTACTATTATTATTTGTGGGATGAGGAATTTTTGTGTAAAGATTGTTAAGATGTACATAATCTATTTCTTGGATATGGTTATATATATCTACATGATTATTAGATATTGATTTTTAAAATAGAATACTTATAACAAATAATAATATTTAAGGCCAATTGATTTAGATGGAACTCTGATGACACTTGTAAGTTAAATTGGTGTAATTGAATTTGTTTTAATGTTAATTTAGACTGTACCCTTATGATATTTTGCATTTAGGCATGCTAAGATGGGTTCGTGATAAATGATTGAATCATATGGTAACTATTGACTAGCTTGACTCGACGATTGATCGGGTTATTGGTGAAGTCGTTTTTATCTTGCGCGTTCCGTTGAGGGGGTTGTTGTTTATTTTTAATGATTGTCCTTGCTTATTGGTTTGGTTTTCTTGTGTCGGGTGAGATGTAGACACCTCCTTGTTCCTCATAATAGTCGCCAGCCCTGAGACCTCAAATGGTCAAAATCGATGGGAACCTGGGCTTGAGCATTGCTTATGTGTCTTGGAGGTCCTAACCATTGCAGGGTAGGACGGGTGTGTTAGTTAGTCTTATTTTTCATCGTTTGATTGTCATTCATTGCTTCCAGATGCTTGATGTGCGTCTTAGGTCGTTAGGTTGTTGTCGCAGTTGCATGCATCATATTCGTCATCATGTTGCGGTGTGGAGTATAATGTCTTTATTACCCTTGTACGCACGCACACACACACAAAAAAAAAATTGCACTCGTTATGAGAGGTTTGTTGTCGTAACTAAACTAGAGGTACATTACAAAATGTGTCAGATGCACTAGAATCCTGCCACAACCTTTGAATGAGAGTCCACACTTCTTTATCATTCTTCCATTCATCCCTTACTCATGTTATCCAATTAGGTTGGATGATAGATATAGCACAGAGAATTGACTCAACATCTTCATCCTTTATTGAGAGTGCATCTGCCACAACATTTTTCTTCCCTTTTTCGTAGATTAGTTCAAACTCATCACCCAACATCTTGGTCACCCATTTTTGTTGATCTTTTGAAGATAGTCTTTGTTCCAAGAAGTATTTAATATTTTCATGATCGTTTTTTACCTTGAAGTGCTAACCTATTAGGTAAGGCTGCCATTTCTTCAATGCATATAGTATTGCCATCATTTCCTTATCATAAATGGGTTTGTGTAAGTCCTTTCCCTTTATTGGCCAACTTTCAAAAGAAAGGGGCCTTCCTTCTTTTATTAGAACAACACCAATGCCATTTCCCGAGGAATCACAGTCCACAATAACGGTTTTTGTGAAGTATGGTGTCGTCAATACAAGAGCTTTTCACATTGCCTCTTTAAGTTGTCCAAAAGCTTGAGTTTCCTCTGGAGTACATGAAAATGCATCCTTCTTAGTTAATGTAGTTAAAGGTTCTGCTATTCTTTCATAGTTATGAACAAACTTGCGATAGTAACCCGTTAACCCCAAAAATCCTCTAAGATGCTTCAATGTTTTGGGAATCAACGAGTCCATCATGGCTTTAGAATTGTTAGGGTCTACTTTGACACCTTCATGAGATACAATATGACCCAAATACTCTACCTCCTTCACCCCAAATAAAAATTTGGACAGTTTGGCATGTAGCTATTGCTCCTTTAGTAGCTATAGCACCCTGTCAACATGTCAAACATGATATTCCCAATATTTTCTATAGATTAGTATATCATTAAAAAATGCTAACACAAATTTTCGAAGGAAGCGATTGAAAATGGAATTCATGAACCCTTGGAATGTGGAAGGTGCATTCGTAAGGCCAAAATTCATGACCAGAAATTCATAATGTCCTTCATGCGTTCTTAATGATATTTTTTGGATATCTTCTTCCTTCATTCTAATACGATGATACCCTGAATGGAGATCCAACTTTGTGAAATAAATTGCTCCATGTAGTTCATATAACAATTCATCAATGACGATAATGGGAAACGTATCTTTAATGGTGATCTTGTTGAGCTCTCTATAATTTGGACACATATTCCATGAGCCCTCTTTCTTGAGTACCATTACGACTGATGTAGAGTAAGAACTTTGGATAGGTATAATAATGTCAGCCTCTAATATTTCTTCAACCATATGCTCAATTTCACTCCTCTGGTCATAAGGGTATCTATAATGCCTGATGTTAGGAGGAACACTCCTAGGAATTAAGTGAATAACATGATCATGATTGCGAGTGGGGGGAAGATCTCTAGGAATATATTCAAATACTTTGGAATGCTTATCAATGATCGCTTAGATATCTAGGGTAATATATGGCTTAGATGTTTGAACATCTAGTGAGCATATTTGTACAATTACACCCTGATGCCACTTTTCAATATTTTTTTCTTTCCATTAGAACTTAACACCTTATTGGGTTTCCCTGTGATACCCCTTAACTCAAATTTATTTCCTTCCAGTGAAAATTTCATGAAAAGTTCTTGAAAATTAAAATCCATTGTTCCCAATGATTGTAACCATTGGACCCCTGGTATGACATCAACAACACCCATGGGTATATAAATCATTGGACTATTCAGTACATATTCACACATAGTAAGATTGATCTTATGGAATTTTCCACAGCAATTGATAGTTCCTCCATTTGCAATCATTACTTGAAAATATGGTGATGGATATATAAAGCAATTGAGAGCTTTATCTAATTTATAGTGAATGAAGTTACGAGTAATACTAGAATCAATTAGAACTATTACCTTTTTCTTTTTGATATATCCTTCGATATTGAGGAATTGAGGAGTGCTAATTCCATCCAATGCATGAAATGATATGGTGGGAGTCATATGTTCATAAGAAATCGCTTCTACGTCTTCATCTTGAGATGGTTCTTGTTCTTTTTCTTCTTCCTTGTTAAGCCCTAATATTGGCTCATTACCACTTAATTGGGGCATATTAGATTAATAATGTTATTTTATTTATGTTGGCTTTAGGCCATTAGTTGTGATTTAGATTAGTAATTTTATTTTATTTATGTCGGCTTTAGGCCATTAAAACCTCCTAGTCTCCTATATATACCAAGGAGACATTTTCATTTTGAATCATCT
>ML779968.1:151669-229753 GCA_009831015.1 Picea engelmannii
GGCCATTAAAACCTCCTAGTCTCCTATATATACCAAGGAGACATTTTCATTTTGAATCATCTTGTACTTGAGCATTTAAGTGGGGTAAAAGGAGGTTTCCCCCTCGAAGAGGCTTATTATCTGATATTATCTCTTTTTCAAGGCGTTGAGTACTTTTCTTGAGGTTTTTCTATGCTATATTGATGTTTGGTTCTTAACATTCCTCTTCACAATCTATGTAGAATGAGTTATTCTCACCACAATTATGTCCCTTACTGTACCTGCTGTCACAATTAAAGCATAAACCTTTTTATTTTCTTTCCTCCAATTTTTGAGTTGTCAACCTTGAGGGTTGCAGTGGTTTAGAAGAAGGAACATTATTCTCTCGATATATGTTAAGGGTGGTCCTTCTAGTAGCCATAGCCATATTTTTACTTTCAACATTTCTCGCCAGCCGGAATGCATTCTCCAATTATTTGGATTCCCAAAGGTGAACCTCATTTTGAATGCTATCCTTTAAAGTTCCTATGAAGACATAAATTAGGTGCTCATATGGAATATTCATTACCTTTATATTCAATCTTTGGAAGTTCTCAATGTGCTCCGCAACTCAACCCTTTTGCTTGAGATTTATCAATTGTCTTAAGAAGGTATTGCTCCTTGTATCCTCATTGTATGCTATCATTTCTTTCGTGAAGATTGTCCAAGTGAAAAGTGATTTACGAGAACAAAGCCATCGATACCACACAAACTGATTATGTTATAAATATAAGGATGCAATTCATACCTTTTGTTTGTGTGGCACATCATGTAGATGAAAGAACTGCTCCATCTGGAGTATTCATGTGATTGGATCCTTGTCATCAAACTTCCTCATATCGATCTTAGGAAAGTGGTTGGTCTTCAATCGAAAGCTAGAGTTTCTCCATTTTTGATTAATCTTCCTTGTGTCCCCATCATGAATTTCATGGGATATATTGGCACTTTCAGGTTACCTCTCTATTAGAAAAAATTTCAACCCTTCTATGATATCCCCTTTTAAGCCATCCATATTAGTATCCATCATCACTACCATATTAGCTTTAGTTGAATCCATATACTTTGTAGTTCATCTTGTGTTATTGCCTTCTTTTGTAAATCACTTATGTCCTTGTGCATTTCTTCGCCTTCATCAAGAGTCCAAGTAGGACTATCTGAGGGATTATTTTGTATAGGAGTTCCTTTCCTTGGTGGTATGTTGGCCACGTATCACTACAAGGTAGGAATTTCTAGTTGGATTAGGAAGAGATCATCACAAACAAGGGAGTGTCATGTGTTATATCTATCTGATATATGTGAAGGTTCTAACAATAGTACTCAGACCAATATCTCAGGGCACTAACTAAGGAGGATTGACCATTCCCTTAGTCGTAATATCTGACTACCCACATACTAGAGAGTGATCTCCCTGAGTGTTGTTCTCGGTGTACTATAGAAACAAGATGGACAAATGGTTTACTCGATTGGTCTTAGGATTATAGGGGGTCTCTCGATATACGCCAAGTACGTGGGAGCTCAAATCTGTACTAGTTATGTCTAATGTGTAACCGTTTGAAAGGGTCCTTCTGATATACTCTAGGTACGTGGAAGAACCACATTGTCCTCGGGTTGAAGCACTGACAAGTAATGATAGCTCCTACGTTTAGAGACCCAAGAATACGTCTGTACCTAAAAATACCTAAGATTATCCCAATTTTATGTGATACTCATTTTATCCCACTTTATTCCACTTTTGGAATCACCCCAATTGGATCTTCTAGTAAAAAAATATGCAAATTTCCAACAACAACAAAAAACGCACCTTTTAAAACCCTGATTTGGAGATTATTCTGCTAACCAGCCTCTCTTCTGCTATAGCTCTGAAATTTCATCCCTTCTGAGTGTAAAATTTCGGCATGAGGTATCCTGATGTGTCTTTTTTCCAACCCCACAAGTTAGACCAAGATTGGATTCTCCAAGAGAATTTTATGATACCCTTCCCAAGATGTGCTGATGTTTTCCCTTTCAGGAGAGAAACCTTGTACGACCTGCCGCGTTTCACTGTCTTCATTTCAAAAATTGAAATTTTCACTGGTAAAACTTTGGTCCATACCCTAACCAATGGAATATTTCTCACTCAATCTAGAGGTATGTACCTTCATATATAACAGTTTTCCCAAGAACACGTATTTTAGACTGAAATCTGGATCAACAAAAAATCCAAATTTCCTCAAAAAATAAATTTCCGATTACAATGAATCAAGGGATGAAATTTTTACACAAGATACTTAACTATTCCTCCTTAGTACTGTAAAAATTTCAGAACCTAAAACCAAGCCGAAAAAATGTGGGAACAAAACTTCCAAGAAGACCCGTTTCAGAGTAGTTTTAGGACTAGTCAAAAACCCTATCTTGAAAAAAATATATCTCCAAAAATATAACGAAAAAAAATATGAAATTTGAAACCAAGTTAGATATATATGTCCTATTTACAGAATATAAATTACACATCTGTGACATCCCCAAAAATAAAATATTTTGAAATTTAAATTTGTTGGAAATTTATTTCGTTTTTAGTAAATTCGAATTTGGAAAATTTTTGCCACTTATGGCAATTCCGAATTTCGAATTTGATAATTGTAATTGATTAGTATGACTATTGGGAAGAGACCTAATTTGACCCAACTAACTATTTGGCTATGACACTTGTATGAAAACATAATATTTTATATTGATTGCAGTAGGACAAATGCAACAACCATGTTAAATTTAGCTGACCATGACTCCATGAGTGGGGAACATGTTGGAACTACCTTTAGGTTGATTTTTACAAGTGGAAAATCAGTGATTTGGCCATTGGTAGCCCCTGAAAATTAGGGATTTAGAAAGCTGCGAAAATTCCCAAGGGAGGGAAAAAGGCCTAGGAAAAATTGATAAATAGAATATGTGAGGAGGCAGGACGCTGCCAAGTATGATGGGAAAAGAGAATATTGATTTTCTTTGTTGTTATGAACACTACTGAGTGAGTGTGAGGCAAGAGGAAATTGTTGGAATTGAGGACATTGCCGAGGAGGAGTCTTCCAAGTTCGCCCTCATGGATTCATGGTCAGGCTAGGGGGTGAATCAGGCAAGCAATTTTGGCTACCTATTCTACGGTTGGGAGGAACATGGTCATTCCCTTTTCCTTCCCGCAAACTGGTTCAGATATGTTGATCCACTCCTTATCTGTTTTAAATAATCATTTATACTGATGAAATGTATATGTTAATTATGTATCGAAGTACTTCTATGGGACAAATCTGTTGTATATTATCCCATTTTTGTAATATGATAAATAATAGGAACATAGTAGGATTATCTATTATAGGAACAACGGTAATACTATAATGAATGGACCGATAAAACGATTGAGGATCTTCATCCGTGATAGAGGTAGAATAGAAATAATAGATTTTATTACAAGCCACTATGTATAGGGCATGCCAAGAACAAAATTATTGTATATGAAAGTATTAAACTAATCAAGCAGATTTTAGTACGAATTTTCTAAGAGTTCTGCTTGTCATGAGATCATACACCTTTAAGTATTCAAAATTATGTAGTTATACTATTGTTTAATGGGATAAATGGTAGAAAACAAAAAGGGATCCTCCAATTTAACTATGCTTTGATGTGTAAACTAATAATTGTGTGTATGAATGAAACCAAGTTAGGTAGATATACCTACGTGTTTATATTTCTGTAGGTAAAGGTTCAGGACCGTAGTGCTTAACTGAGTTTTCCATTTATGTACATATTAAACCAGAATCAAGATGAAACTATACCTATGACAGTAAATCATTATATATATATAGAGAGAGAGAGCTATAGGTATATACGTAATTATGGGTGGAAACAAGTACAAATGTTAATGGAAAGTTAAAATGAATTCCCTAAAATAAGAATGATAATATACACATATATACGTGCACATAGCAGACAGTTAATATAACAATTGTTCTAGCAGTCATGTAGATCCAACCGTGCAATTAAAGTATAATTAAAATGACCTCATTTAGGAAGCGCTTTGGATTTAATTAACAGAGATGTATCTATAAATTAAACGTGCATATCTGTCTACTTTGACAATCTCATACCCTTCTTAAATTTCCTCTGTATAGGTTCCCTTAGTTGATGGTAATGACCTAAGAAATGTTGAAGAATAAACAAGAACGAAATGACTAAATATTTGTATATTTCTGTAATAAGCTATACAAAGTAATAACATTACTAAAGTATTGATGCATGACAATAATACGGATTCGAATAGGATTATATATACATTTGTATGAATATTACTTGATACTTGTACAACAATTTGATATTCTAGGGTTCTTTTTCATTGAGATGTGATTTAAAAAGGATGTGGGCCTTTGGAAATATATAATTCCATGCAATGCATAAAATTTCAGACTGTACGGACAACAAATACCGAAATACAGTAGAGGAAAACATTCTAACTAAACCTTAGTGGAATTTATGGAATACATAACGACATAAGATAAAATAGTATGCAAAATCAAATTAATATCCAAGGAAGGAATCGAGTCAGAATACCTGTCCATGAAGATGATTGAATTTCATTTCAAAATCCATTCAATTACAGATCCATTACTCAACAAGAATGATTGTTTGTATTGCCACCCCAAAAGAGTTTACAACTCTTAAACTATAACCATATTCTAAATCGTGTGACTTGGTGAGATCTTTGTCACCACGATGTTAACCCGTGGTTTAGAATCATATCAGTTCATTGAAAAACTAGGGCACACATTGGAGAGAAATGAATTGAAACCCAAGTACCTGGTACTCCTTTGATGAGCACTGGCATCTGGAGTTGTACATAGTTGAAGTCCCTGCAAGGAATTTCAAATTCACATTAGCATTTTAGAACATAAATAAGATGGTTGAAGTTTCCAACAGAATAGAAAGAGTTTGAGTTATAATGGTACTTAACTCATGATTGAAGACGAGGCATCTTTTCCCTTATCGTTTTTTGGCTTGATAGAGGTCCCTGGCCGAGGGGAGGATGGTCCCAGGTTCTCCTGATGGGTACCCTGGCAATAACAGGGTCCCATCATTAGCATTTGTACCAACGACGGATAAATCCATTTGCTATGAAATGAATTAATACAAACAATACTAACACTTAAATTACAAATTTCATAAGACGAGCCATGCAAGCAGGCCAAAGGCATCCTCAATCCAATAAGTTGCAAAAAAGAAAATCCCAATATGATATGCCATGGAAATTTTTCTAACAGAACTACTCGAAAACCCATGAAGTCGTAAATTTTATTTGTGTAGGGTTGGAATGCATAGCCATCAGGGAAAATTTTAATCCGTAAGGACCAGAAGAGAGTCTCTTGGAAATTCAGAAATGGGTCCATGCTTACAAACAGAAAGAAAAAAGGGAAAATGCAACATAAATCGTAATACACAGTAGGAAACATTTCATATTCATATTAAAACCATGCATGGCTTCACAATAGTGCAACACCGGGCCTCGAAACATATCAACAAAAAAACTATAGAACCTGTAACGGAATGGCAAAACCCTGAGACTAAAGTTTTTGCAAAGAGGTGTGAATCCTTCAGTAATTGAGGAAACAAGGAGGTGGGACACCGAATCCCTTTCAGGAAACATTGAGGACAAACACATAGAACAATCTAATTCCGGTAGCACAACCATACAGAAAAGTTACGAGGAATAGTCTTAAAGGGGTAGATTCAAATTAGAGTCATAACAAGATCTTTAAAGAGGAAGATTCAATTTACAGTCATAGTAAGACTTCCAATACGAGGGTTCTTCCACCATGATGGAAACCAGAGTTCTTGTTTAAATGACTAAGGACACAAGTGGTATCGCATAACATACCAAGGAGTCGAATAGCATCGACTGTCCATCGGGTAACGCCCTCCATTTTGATAGACTTTCCTATTGAGAAATGTTAATACGCAGAGCCGTTTTTGGAGGATTTCACATTGACAATAGAAACACTTGGAACCCTAAAAAGAGCTCTGCTACACCAATTAAATGTTGAAGGTATGAATGATGGTCTTTCCATGTGATGGGGAAGATGTGTCATGACTAGGTTGAAGGAACGGTCAGGTGAAACCATCGGAATTCGAGTACACAAAATATCCATTAATTTTAGGTGCAGAGCTTTAACTATTCTGACAAGTAAACCACTCTTTCCCGACCAAGAAATTTGTGAAGTTAATGACAGTCCCGTCATGATACTACTAGTGGAATACATCCCCTCCAACCATTCATTGGAGTTAATTCTCATTCAATTGAGATTTCACTTAATACATTGTTTAATTAAGAGCGAGTTATACGAGGGTTTTAGTTACGGAATCAGTACCCAAGCTTTTATGTATTTGGAAACTGACAAGACACTAACCACGACTACTCATAAAGAAATCTATTTTTAATGAGTCCAACCATACCAAATGATGCCAAGCATCTTATTTTAAACCTTGTATATTCTGACAAGGGATATGTTCCCGAATCCATTACTTTATATATGGTCTATGAAATTTATTTCAAAGTCAAATAAATAGTAATGTGCGCAAGCATAGGAACTCATGTCCAAAGGAGAGGGATGGGCTATAAGACCTAAGTCTATATATATATATATATATATATATATATATAGATATAGATATATAGATATATAGGTATGCTGGGAGTAGTTTGACAGTGAAGGGGAGTGATAGAATTATGGAAAAATTTATCCACATAAGTTTTTTTGTTCGATGTAAACTAGATTGGTGTAATAATGTCGTTGTGGACAGAAATGAATCTTACCTCCTCTTAATTTCTAAGCTTAAAACGAAATTGAAATATATTATCGAAGTTTTTTTATTTTTTTTGGTGAATTCAAGGTGCATTACAACATCCCTAAACCTTCCCGAAAAAAGGTTGTAGTGAATATTCCAAGAAGACTTATTTTGAAGAAGTCGGTCTCGAGGATTGTCCAACTTTAATACCAAATATTAAGAACCAAATATCAAAATAGCATAAAAACCTCAGAATAAGTACTCCACACCTTGAAAATGAGAGAAATTTAGATAATAAGCCTCTTCGAGGGGGAAACCTCCTTCTACATTACATGAATTCACTAATACAACATGATTCCAAATGAAAATGTCTCCTTGGTATATATAGAAGACTAGGAGGTACAATTACAACTAATGGACCCAAGCCGACATAACTAAAATAAAAATAGTAATGTAATATGCCCCAATTAAAGAATAATGTGCCACAATTTAGGGCTTATCAAAAAACATATACTTGCTACAATCTAATAGCATTCAAAACCATTGTGTGTTTAAGGACTATGTAAAATAATAACATATATTTCAAATAAATGTTAAATAATACCTACTTTAATAATAATGATTTTTTTTTATTCAATCCAATTTCAGAATATACATGAAGCATAAAAAAACAATTACCAAATGACATAGACTCAAAATGAATATTAAATAGTACTTTATTTAACAATAATGACTCTTTGTTTATTCAATCCAATTTCCGAACATATATTATGTTATCACGGGATTTATTTAGTGAAGGGTTCAACTATTTCTTCTAGTTTTTACATCCAAGATAAATTACAAAAATATGCTTCAAATCATACCATGTCCTCATAATTCATACCATATCCTCATAATAAATATATTGAGCAAATAATAAAGGAATGTTTTACAAGGTATTGAGAGAATGGATTACTTTTTTTCCCAATAAAACAAGTATTGAGAGAATGGATTACTTGTTTTATTCCAACATAGTGACAATGTGGTTTGGGATGAGGAGCCAATTGATGACATTGTGATTTGGGATGAAGAAGAACCAATTAATGGAATTGTGATTTGGGATGAAGAAGAAGCAAATGTTGTTGATCGTATGAGGGAGACAAGTCTCTTTGATGTTAATTTAAAGATCATATTTGATAGGCCTTGTGGAGAGAAGAGTTTCCTTGATGAAGTGATGCTTGATCATAATGTTACCCCACCTTTTGGAGATTGCATGGTATCATCCAATGAGCCAATTGGGTTTGATGAGGGTAGTGTTCTTACAATGAACAAAAAAACAAAAAACCAATGGTGTGACAACCCATGCCACTATGATGAATATGAAGAAAGGCCTTTAGCAGTACAAGACTTGGAGGATCAATATTGGTCACAGAGGAGCAAATTGTACAAGTGTTGACAAGGGAATATGGTGCTCATAGGTTCATTGAAGGTCTTATGTGGAAAACCCAAATGGAGGAGAGACAAAAAGAATTTGCATGTGGAGTCACTAGTGCTCAATTTCACATAATCAAAGAAGAACTAGAGCAAATGAAATTAGATTACTTGAAATGATTCATGGATAGAGACCTTGCTCTCAATTCTGTTGAAGACAAGGAAAGGAAGGTTGCGGAGCTTTGTTACCATTTGAGCTTGACACACTCTTCATCACTTACAACAGAGACTCCATCATATTTAGCATCGTGACACATGAGGGTGTGAGTGCCCCCCATGATTTGAGGGAGGAGACTCTTGTGATGATTTTGCACGAGAAGCATTCATAGTTGCAGGTTCTTGAGGAGAGGTATGGCATAGATGATTTTGACTATGCTCATATTTTGCATTCAGTTGATCATGAGTTGTTTCTTTTGGAGAGCCCACTAAAGGCTCAAGGCTTAGCTACAGAGGAGATAGTTGAGCACATTCCTTGTGGACCAGCCCACAAGGTAGTATATGCATCCATGGATTGGGTGCACTGATATATGAAAAACATGGGCACGCTCTGGGATATAGTTTCAGGATACATCAGTAGAGTAATGGATACGTTAGTGCTTATAGGATACAGGATGGTACAAGATGATTCAGTGATAGGAAGTAGTATGTTCGGGTATTCATTGGAACATTGTAGTGTACAGTGGAGTTTTGGAGAATTTCCTCCAAGGAGACCTCCTGATAGAGTCCTCAAACATACCATTGAGTTGAGGTTACCCACGATCGGTGAGTGGATGGGTGATATTTAGGGAGTAGTTATATCCCTTGATGATTGATATTCATCTAGGATATCATCAAATGAGGGACATGGAGAAGGATACTCACATGTCTACTTCCTGAATTCATTATGAGTTCTTGGTCATGCCCTTGGGGTTGACCAGCACACTAGTCACTTTCCAATTTTGTAGGAAGTGGCAGAGGAATATATTGTTTTTATTTGATGCCCTCATGGTATACAACAAGTCAGAGAGAATCACTATAGCTGGTTGGATGAGACAAGGGGATTTGTGCCCATGACGAAGATCTTTCATTTTGACCATGTGATTAGTGTGTAGAGTGCACACGAGGAGATCCAGACTCTATTGGATCGGTTCACAGGGATTTCAACAAGAATTTGGAGTGGTGGAATTCCAATTTGGTGGTGGGATATTGGTATTCATTTGAGTGGTATACGACTTCAGATGATGAGGATGATTGACAAGGTCATGTTAGGGATTGGTTTTTGTCATTATGGGGATATTGTGAGAGGCATTGTTGAGATTTGTTCTATATGGTGAGGTATATTCTCCCTCATGATACCGAGGATATGAGTGTAACAACCCTAATTATTTCTTTCTTTATCATGATTAAGCAGTTGTTTAGTAAATATGAGTTTAATAAATATTATTTTAATAAGTATTAGATTAATAAATATTATTTTAATAAACCATTAAAATAGATTTTATTTCCTTTTATTAATTATGAAGACTTAGTTAATAATACAATTGTATTGGTAGATGGACCCATTTATGGAGGGGGGAATAAGGTGGTTGGGACTTAATGAGGGGATAAGTTGGTTGAGGTTTAATGGGAGGATAAGGCTGTTGGGGGATTAATGAGGGGACTTGAGAGAGGAGGATAAGATAGGAGGCAAGCACTTGGAAGAGGATCTCATTTTTATTTTGGTTTGAGAATTTTTGAAAGATAAAAGGAAGAAGGTGGAGGGATAAATAGTTTTGGGACTGCATCTCTATTTTTGATTTTACTGGCAGCTTGCTTGAGGAGCTTACTTGAGGACTTTCACAGGGGGCACATGTTGCTGGGAATTTTGGGTTCGGGGGCCAAGAAACCGCAAGAAATCCTCGAGCTAGGGAGCCGAATAGGTTGTTCCTGGATGGCTGGGTGGGTAGTCGGTTTTGGGCAGAGCTTTAGTTTGGATAGAGTTGAAGCTTGGACAGAGTTGGAGAATAGCATCAGTTTGAGGTATTTTCATTATTATGTTGTGTTTATTATGGTTGTGTTGTTCATGTTCAATATTTATATATTGTTCATAACAACTATGTTGAATACGTGGTTTATTATCATGCTGCTCATAAATTTTAATTCTGTTGAACATGGTTTATATGCCGAATAATGAATGGTTTTATACTAAATAAAGAACAGAAAATAAATTATGATAGAAAATTCTATATTTAAATTTATGTTTTTTAAGGATCTATTTGGAAAGGCCTTACACATGGTATCAGAGCCCAGTTTCAAAACTGAAACCTGGGCTTGACCACCCATAGCACTGATATTTTATCTTTTTTATCTGTAATCCAATTTGGGTTGTTACATGGCATGCCACCACTATACCTCAACTCCATGAAGATCTATAACTCAATTCCATGAAGAAGAGTACAAATTAACTCAGAAAGTAAAGATTAACTCAGAATCCATCACTTGTCACAGCTTCTCTTGATTGCTCTTGATGATTGATCTAGGAGAGTTCTTGTTTGATGAGAAAAATTGGAAGAAAACAACAGACAATGACCAAATAGTGGAAATCTCTTTGTCAAACAGATCCACAACATAACTCAATCACCAAAACAACTGTTGGTTCACAAGAGTGTAACTTCCCGATTGGAATGAATATTTTCTAAAGTCTATCTATACTGGGTATGTTGTTTCTGCAGTGGTTATTGATAAAATCCAAATCTGGCATCCATGTTAACACATCACGTATTGTCTGCACAATCGAAGTCTGGCACCCATGTTGAGACATCATGTTGTCTGCACAAACTTTTAACTCAGAGAGTTTAGTGAAGCCACATAGAACTCATCAAGTTCCAAAGAAAAATCTATATAGCTAGTTTGTTATGCAATACATCCCTTGGCACCAAATTTACCTGAAATCCATTCACCATTTGGAATATTTATAGCAGCATTCGCTAGAGCATCAGCATCATAATTGAATTCCTATTATTTAAAATGTGAAAAGACAACTGATATCAACCCTGTCATTATGTCTGATGTAGAACTTCTTAAATTTTGTTTTGAGTTGCACTACCTCTGCACACAACTTAGCCATATCTTCATTCTTGTTTTTCCATAAGCCCTAAATTGGAATTGGTGCACCATAGCCAGATGGGTATGCTGCATTGGGAATAACCCCAAGTTGTTGAGTTTCATGATGTTGTTCCTTGTGCTTCCTTTCAGATCTCTCATCTTGTCTCCTTTTTTTTTCCCTAGGGACATAAGTTCCATCAACCTTTGCAATAGCATTTGACTTTGTCTTAGAATACTGTATTCTCATTGGTTTATCATAGAAGGGAAAGCCTTGCATTTGTCAGAGTGCATTAGTAGCAGCAGAGACTTCATCAAAAACAACCCATGCCTGACCTCGATGCTTCAAAGTTTTGAGGGCAATAACATCTACAATTTTTCCAAATTGAGGGAAAACTGCATACAGAGACTTTTTGAGCTCGTCTAAATTGGTTTTCTCATTGAGATTGTTGATATAAATGGTCATATTTGGAGGAATATCGGAGGACTGAATCCTTTCTTCCCGTATCTGTAGTTATGTGCTTCTTCGCCAAAGATTATAATGGAGAATATTTGTTCCTCCCCTTTTCCACTTTAAACCTTATCATAAACCTCGCTCTCTACTCTGAATATCATATTTTCCAAGTGCATGTCAGGTTCATCATAAGTTTTCCTTTCTGCCCAGTATGTCAATCTTTGGCATCTCACATAATACATTGGTTAAATGCACAAGATATTCAGTATTAGATGGCCTTGATTATTTGCAGATCTATCTTTATCTGTCATTTGTCACAGAAGTGACTTCTTTTCCTTCCTATGTTTATAGGCATAAATATAGAACATCCCAATAGCAATAAAAAGCAGTGAAAAATCAATGCCAATGGAAATTCCTGTGATTATCCCCGTACCAATTCTACTTCCACTTGGATGTAAAGGGAGATAACTACCATTTGGATCTTGAATGGGCATGAAAGCAATCTCGCGGGCGTTGGAAAAATCAACAGAAGGATTATACACTTTCAACAAGGAGGAGGGGACATTGTTGGTTTGGCTGAGGACGGAGAGACTGTCGGTAGTGCCATTCATGAGAGAATATGTGAGGAAGAGCCCATAGTATTTGTTGATTTCAACACTCTCACACGAACAATTGATACTAACATTTACTATTGAACCCTCCAAAATAGAATTTTCATTATAAGAATTCACCTTCTGTAGCCATGGAATAGTGGTGAGGTTCGCATGTTTGACTGCAATTATCTCATGGGTGTCACCACCATTCAAGTTATACTGAAACAGATGTCCTAGGTACCTATTATCGCCCTCACCCAGGCAATCGCATGAGAAGGGAATCATGATCCTAATTCCAAAATTTTTGAAATTATCATTGTTGATTACACCACGGTTCCAGGTCTTCAGGGTTTCAAAAGTAACAACATCATTAAAGAGAGTTAAAATATATGTAATGTTAATTCCCTGAGTGACGTAGAAGGAGTCGAGGGCCACTCTATAGCCTATGCATTTGGCTTCTGCATCTGAGAAATAGAAAGGCAATAAACATAGCCACATGAAGATTTGGAATAGATGCACTGATGCCATATTCCTCTGCAATGTGTGTGTGTGGTTGTAAGATTCTCTTCGATTAGCTAGCTCCTAGTTTGGTTCAACTAGTCTACTCACTTTTCTATCGAAACCCAAACCCGATATCTATGACCTGCCATCAAAGACCTGTTAACCGACCTTGGGGGACATACCTTTCAACTATTTTGATGTTAACCGACCTTGGGGCCATATATTTTAACTATTTCGATGTCCTCCTGTTGCACTGATCACTGCAACCTTGCTGAGATAAACCCCACTCCAAGCTAACGAAAATATTTCAACTATTTCGGTGTCCTCCTGCATCACTAAGCACTGCCACCTGGCTGAAGTAAACTCAAAACCCCCTTGAAACGAGACCAAAGATTGACAATATATTCATGAAATACAGAAAAAAAAAATAGTAATACAACAACAAGGGTAAGCGAGTAATCAAGCCATGATTGAGTCTTCCAACCGTTAAACAACACGTTCACCTGTCTTCCCCAGTAAAATGTCATGTGCATCATCTTGAAGGCCTCAAGATCGAATCTGGAAGAAACCCCTTTCCACAATTTGGCTGCAAATAAACTAACAGATCGGATTCATGGTCTGATCCTCGATATTGAAATAGATACAAAAGAGACAATTCCGATTAGGTATTTCAGAATTCAGAAGTTGGGGAATTGTTTTGCAGATAATTCGGATGGACCCACAAGGAAAAGGTTGGGAATTGGTTGGCCGAAGGGTCGTTGTTCCAGGTTGGTTGAACTGATCCGATTTAATGAATTCGTATGAAAGTTAAGGAAACGATAAGTTTCATTGACAATCTGCATATTGCATTTAAAGTCTACCTAAACCCAGGAAAAATTTAATGATGATGGGAAGGATCTCAATAGTCCTATTTGAAGTCTATCTAAAAAAGGAAAATATTTAATGATGACGGGATGGATCTCATATAGTCCCATCTCGAGCCACACTATAGAAATCCAAATCCAAAAAGTTCTTCAAAGAATGGGTAACAATGATAACACAAGCCATTAATACTTTGCATAGAGTGCAAGCCAAAATCATCTATGTATGAGTGGAAATTCGATTAGATCGGTAGACTTTTCAAATTCAATTCAACGAATGTCAAACATAAAGTTTGTTTGACAAGACCGGTATAATATTCACGTATCAATCTACAAATTCAATTCACCCAGTTATAGAGTTTGTTTGACAAGACGGGTATAATCTTTACGTATCAACCAATGACTACAACATATAAATTTCAGTTTGATCTTAACTACATCAAACACCTCCACTCATCATGATTGTGCTTTGCTTTAATGTGTGGAGATGAAAAATGTGTTGCTTTCACGTGGGAGACATTATTGACAAACCAACAAAACATTTACTAAACAATGAAATTGAAATAGTTTAATTTTAACTCAAGTATGTAATTAATGTAATAAAATCATTTAGTTGACCATTTAAACTTTAAAAAAAATCCATTCCTTTGGGATTAAATTTTTAGAGAATTCCATAAGAGAGATCAAAATTAAAAGGGCTACATGAAGATGTTTCTTTAAATCCACACAACTCTATGTATAAAAACCCTCATTGTGTTGTTGTCTTGTTACATTCCATATATCATGCTAAATAATTAAAATAATATATATATAGTTATTCCAATATATTATAGTATATGTTATGACTTATATACCATTTCCTAATTAATATGATAATATTGAAGTCACTTTATTTATCTTCTTTATGTCTTTCCTTTTGATATTGCATAGTTGACAGTATGTTTTCTTTCATTTTCATCTAAATTTCTTAAGTGTATAGCAAAGACAATGATGTATGTACTACATATAGGATTAAACTTTACCTAACAAATGTGATGTGGAAGACACATCTCTTTGAAGACATTCTCAAAGTCTTTTGAAACTTTCGACCTTACTTTTCTAACTTTTTACATGGTTGAAACTTGTAGCCTAGCATTATCCATTCTTTGTAGAATATATGTTTTAAATATATTTGTTAGATAACACATGTATTCTAATATATATGTAAATAAGGGCGTAGACCAAAAAACATATAATACACCATATGGAGAATCAAATTTTTAGAGTGTGGAATAAAGAACTCAAAGTGCACATTATGGTTAAACTTGTTTAAACCATCCAAGTCCAACGTGATATGTTTTAAGATTAAGGATCATATAATGAGAAAAATCTTGTAACGTAGAAGATAATTTGTTTATGTGGGAAACATTGTAATGAATGACTTAAGGGTTATCCTCCACTTTGTAAGTAAGTGGAAGACCTCAAGTAAAGTTTATTTCAAATGAAAACATAGTCACAAGCATGGTTGGTAGTGATAATAAGGAAGAATCTAACCTTATCAATCCTAAGTATGGCTTGTACAGTACCACTTAAAGATGATCTAACCTTAGTAATGCTAAGAGTAAATGATACGTCATTGTTACAAGAAAGACATTGACCACTTGTGAGAGGTTATTTTCATGAGAAGGTCAACAAATTTTAAATTTACCATAGTGTTTATGTTAAGAGTGGAAACTAGTGATGAGTCCTACTCCTAATTTATGGGTATTATATGATGTGTATGTGAGAAGATTCAAGACTTTTCTAGTGATACTTATCTCTAGAAAGGGGAGGTCATGCAAAAATTTACCATTCGATAGAAAAATATTACATAGTTAATGAAGAATTTGGTGTGGGGTACCATTGAATTTTCACTATCTTAAGAGCATAGCTTATGCACTTGGGTTGCTTCTATACTTAGGAGTGAGTGGAAAAGAGTCTTGAGCCTAGAGAGAGAGAGTAGTGCGAAGGAGGAAGCTGTGCATTGTACTTAATCATTATGTAGGTTAGTATGGTGATATTGAAAACATAAGACTGTAGTGGGTGCTTATGTTTAGTTCCACATTCTAATGAACATTCAAATGGATATTGTAAGTGATCCTATGTTGTGAATTTAAAACTTGAGTTAGAATGATAAGTGAAGCATCATGAATGGACGTTTTATTATGTCATAAGGTGTGGCATGGTATATCAACCGAGTTCTATTAGTCACTATGCATGAGTATGTTGTAAGAGGGGTGAGTTATCTAAATGGGAGGGGACACCATGAAATGCATTAATTGGTCTAGCAATTTCTTGTTCACTAACAAGGATTTTTCCCTATGAAGAAACTCTGTTTGAAAATAAATAAGTAAATAAATAAATCTATATGAGGAATGATGAACACATGCTTCCCATTGTTAAAAATGTCTTTCATGGTAGGGCAAAGAACTTGAAAGTGCTAGAAATGGACAAGAAAAGAGCTAGTTACCAAAGTTGGTAAGTACTATGTAGGTATAGAGGATATAATTTTGAGACGTAAGAAGTACAATGCTGAGAAGAGAAGACCTCAAGGACAAATGACTAAATATTTGGAATGAAATATTGTAGTAAATTTATTATTGATATCAAATGTTCACTAACCCATGTGTTAACATTGTGCTCTTTATGTATAGGCATGTTTGTAATAGTGAATTGATGATAGAAAGGAAGATTTTCCTCGACCATGATGAAGAGAATCCTATACTAGACAATTAACTTGTTTAAGATCTAATTTATATAACTTAAAGAAAAGAGAGATATTGAGGACAATGGAAAAACAAATTGTGAAGTAACAACATCACATGACCATCAATTAGGAGTATCTTAGTCAATTCTTGTAAGAAGGGAAAATTTTGGTGTGTCAATCCATGAGTGATGGAATATGTATTGTCAAGCTAGAGTGATGATCAAAGTCGACAAATGCTTGTCTTAATTATCAATATATCTCAAGCAGAATTTAAGTATGACTTAAGGAAGTTTATATCAAACTCAACATAAGATTCACTTAACTAGAGAATTGACAATGAGCTAACGTTCTAGCTAGTGAACAAACAAATAGACTATACTTTATATATGGGGGTCATATATGGTACTTAGGAAGAATAAATATATAACAAAAGTGTGTCTTATCATCAATTAAATTAAAAGTGACAATAAAATAGAGTCAAGACACGGTAAGGTGCTTAATAAATAGGGGTAGTTGTAATAAATATATTAACAGCCTCAACATGTTTTAATCAGTGAAGGTACAATGGGACCAATATAGAATAGGGTTTCTATCATAGATGACACACATAAGTTGGGTCCTGAATTTTTTCCTTATATTGAGAATGACCATAACTTGAGGAAGAAGTTTTGTTTTGAAGGGTGGGTGTATGTAATGCCACCTTTTGACTTAGATAGCGAGAATTACTTAAGGCCTAATCACCCTTTATTTTCTATTGACGGTGAAACTATTAATGATACACTTGAACTTTTAAAATGTAGGAACCTTTATGAATGTTTAAATGTTATTTGAATGATGATGGATATGATGCGATCTATTATGAGAATGTAAATTCTATGAATGTTTAAATGTTATTTGAATGATGATGGATATGATGTGATCTATTATGTAAATGAAAATTCTATGAATGGGTAATGTTAATTGAATTATGGGGATATTATGAGATCTATTTCCAATTTGAAAATTTTGACATTAAAGTTGTTGGTACATGGATATCGAATTGAGATTATGGTCATATATATTTAAATGATGATAATGCATAGATATGTATGAGTTTGTGTTATAGACTAATTTGCAGGTCAATGGGCTATGAAATAGCCAAGGGATAATGGTAATAAAATGGATGTCATGACCATCGACAAAGAAAAAATATGGTATGAATCTTTGTATGTGAAATTATATTGGTACAAATGCACTGTTATGATATATGGACCAGTGCAGGTTTTCAGGTGGTGAGACTTCCCAAAAACTGAATAAACGATGACAAAAATCCCAGCAACACGGTGTCACTGTATATTCCATTGTAGGGTGTGGACCCTAGTCCTATTAAGAGGGGTGGAGTCAATTCCCACCTTGTATCCTCTGAAACCTAGAGTCATGGGAGGACGGTGTTAGCTCACGCTCCCTTAGACGTGTGATGATGACTGTCAGTTGCCTATTGGGGAAGCTTGGTCAAGATAGTGACACTTCCACTTACGGGTTCTATTTGGAGTTAGGTCAATATAGTTGATGCTCCAAGATAGTCCAATAGAGGAAGGATAGGAATGGAAGATGGAAGTAAGTTAGGGAGGAAGGATGAATAAACATAGTTGAGAGTGTATGAAGATTTGCCTTATGGTGGAATTTATTGTTTTCCTTCTGAAAAGAAAATGTGTATATATGTATATTCATAATTACTTAACTAAACTACAATTGTATAAATAAACATTGTTGAGCTAGATTGTTGTAATTAAGGGATTTCACAAACATTTAATTGGTTTATTATTTTTATAAAATGAATAGTCTTGTTGATTGGATTGGATGCATACAAGAATTACTATATAGGTGATAGTTATTGTCATTAGTACATGCACGAGACTTGTATGTGCTAGCTACAAATGCATTTCTTTCACATGTACACTAGTATGAATGAGTATCTTTGGATTACTTACTAATAATGTTGTTTATTGGATATGAATGTGTGAACCATGTGTCATTTCCCTTGTATTATAAATTACTTTAACTTCGGGACGAAGTTTCTTGAAGGGTGGGTGTATGTAACAACCCTAATTAATTATTTATTTATCATGATTAAATATTTGTTTAGTAAATATGAGTTTAATAAATATTAGTTTAATAAGTATTAGATTAATAAATATTATTTTTATAAACTATTAAAATAGATTTTATTTCTTTTTATTAGTTATGAAGACTTAGTTAATAATACAATTGTATTGGTAGATGGACCCATTTATGGAGGGGGGGATAAAGTGGTTGAGACTTAATGTGGGGATAAGGTGGTTGAGGTTTAATGGGAGGATAAGGTTGTTGGGGGATTAATGAGGGGACTTGAGAGAGGAGGATAAGAGAGGAGAGGATCACTTGGAAGAGGATCTCATTTTTATTTTGGTTTGAGAATTTTTGAAAGATAAAAGGGAGAAGGTGGAGGGATAAATAGTTTTGGGACTGCATCTGTATTTCTGGTTTTACTGGCAGCTTGCTTGAGGAATTTCACAGGGGGCACCTGTTGCTGGGAATTTTGGGTTTGGGGGCCAGGAAACTGTAAGGAATCCTGGAGATAGGGAGCTGGATAGGCTGTTCCTAGATGGCTAAGAGGTTAGTCAGTTTTGGGCAGAGCTTTAACTTAGACATAGTTGGAGCTTGGACAAACTTGGAGAATAGCATCAGTTTGAGGTATTTTCATTATTATGTTGTGTTTATTATGGTTATGTTGTTCATGTTCATTATTATATTGTTCATAACAACTATGTTGAATATGTGGTTTACTATCATGCCGCTCATAAATTTTAATTCTATTGAACATGGTTTATATGTTGAATAATGAATGGTTTTATACTGAATAGAGAACATAAAAGAAATTTTGATAGCAAATTCTATATTTAAATTTATGTTTTTTAAGGCTCTATTTGGACAGGCCTTACAATGAGTTCAGTCCTTTCAGGGATTTTAGCTTGGGGTTCTAAGAGAGGAGAGTGCGGTCTAAGAATGGTGACCATAAAATTATGATCAGAGGGCTGCAACGTCAGTATGATGGTTCCTTGTGAAGATTAGCTTGGGACCCTGAAACTGCAATGTTTGACAACTCAACAGTCGATACAAATGAGACGACCATTTTTTGTTTTCTAGAGTTTAATATTGGGATTCTTAGGATTGATTACTTGGAGGAGTGGTCCTCTCAGAAGTTTACTGAATTTACATAAGTCACGATTTCCTATCGAGGTGGATTCTTGTATTAGCACCTTACAGATTAGTTCTATGAGTATAGGGTGCTTCACATCATAAATTCTAGATTAGGACCCTGGTAACTTTACCACTTATAGGAAAGTCTGAGAGAGGTTCTTATGGAGGGACTTTATGGATGATGTGTTGGGAGATATGGGAGAGTGTATGAATTGTCAAAAGAGAAGGTCGGGGCACACTCAATGAGTAGGGTTGATTAATTATTTTCCCATTTATGATCGAAAGTGGGAGAGAATGTTGATAGATTACATCACAGGTTTACTGAGGGTGCATAGAGAAGATACTATGTGTGCAATGATTGACCAGTTATCAGAGTTCATTCACTTCTTGATGATTTATTTAGAGTATGGGGTAGCACGGGTGACAAAACTATCTCATGGGGATATGTTTAAAGTCCATGAGTAGACCAGAGTCATTTCAAGTGATCGATACAACGGGTTTCATAGTGCATGTTGGCAGGAGCTGCTAAAATTTGTGAGCACAGGTTTGACTCCTAGTATTAATTCTTACCCTCAGACAAACGGTTAAGAAGAGATGGTGAACCAATGGGATGAGAGGCATCTAAATGACTATGTGAGGTCAAGGATAGAGTGGTTACATTTAGATGAGAATTTCTACGAAACCACTCATGGTAGTTTGTAGACCACTCAGGATCAACACTGGAGGTATGCAGACAGGCACAAGGTAGAGCACAATTTTGATATTGGAGATGTGATTTTCTTAAGGGTGCAGCTACATAGATCGTTTCCATTGAGGATAGGTGGCACTGAGAGGATGAGGCCACACCTCTATGGTCCCTACGGGGTGAACCGAAAAGTCTTAGAGTTGGAGAGGTAGCTTATGAGATGGAGTTGCTAGAGGTTAGCCAGATTCACAATGTTTTCCATGTGTCATGGCTCAAGAAGAGGTGGGGACCACATGTTACCACTTCCATTAAGTTACCACCACTAGATGAGAGAGGACAGATGATACTAACTCCCAAGGAAGTTTTGGACATCTCGGGAAGGAAATTTAGGAGCAGAGTGATCATGGAATACTGTGTTAGGTGGAGGGATTGGTCAGTAGGGGATGCCATGTGGGAGAGTGAGCAAATTTTACAGAATCCTAGTCAGGGATGATTTTAAGGATGGAAATTTATTTAAAAATGTAGAAACCGTGGCATATCTTACTAATCCTTCATATGCTAACTATAAATGTTTGGCGATATTTTTGTAAAAATATTCAAATTTCTAAGGATTTTATATAGTTTTTTTTAAATTTTGGCGATTTTTAAGGTAAAATAATTTTATCCTATAGAATTTGGGTGAATCATTTTTAAAATAGCGAATCTCGTTTTTGGAAAAACCGTGAAAATTAGCCCATGAACGAAATTTAGCCTCTAAAATCATCCCTCTGATTCCTAGTTTGTGGTTGCTTAAGGGAAAGCAATCTCGGGAAGGGAGGGCTATGTTGTCCCTTTCCAAGTGATCATTCTGGATGGATGGCGTAGTAGCCTAGCTAATTCTCATTGGTTATAAACAACAAAGAAAAGGGGGTCAAGGTGATTAATTGATGTCACTTAGTTAGAAAAGGGTATATTTCTAAAGTAACATTGAGTAATTAATTAAAAACATGTTTTAAGTGACTTGAGTTTATAAAGTCACTTTACTTTATTAAAAGGGTAAAAGGGTCTGAAAACAGTCAACTAGGAAATAAAAGGAGGAGGAGGGCACCCTCTCTCATTATGCATTGTTATTTTTCTAAAACCAAAATTGACAGAGTTCTTGTGGCTTTGGCTCTTGGGGCGAAAAACCCTAGAGAAAAAGATTGGTTTGGGTGGTGAGACCATCCACCCTAGTTGGTCATAGAGAGAATATCACTCATATATCTTCACAATGCTTCATTTGTGGCAGAGTTTATCTTTGGGTGATTGATTTTTATTGTGTGTGACTGAGTTTCTCATTTAGTGGTTGAGTATTATTATTCGTGGCTAAGTTTGTTGGTGTATTGGGTTGAATTCGTTTGTGAAGGACGAGTTTCCAAGAAAAGGGGTCGAACTACTTCATGGTTTCATTCATTGTTGAAGAGAGGTCAAGTTCCTTTTTGTAGGGTCTATTTTCCTCACTAGGACCAATCTTTATTATGACTGGACGAGTTTCTTGTAGCAGAGATCAAGTGGGATGACTTAGGGCTGCGATTTCTTGGGTAGGAGGACATCTTCATCAATGGTTGTTGTTATTTTTGTTGAGGGTTGAATTATCACTGCAAAGAGGGGAGAACACATGTTGTTGTTCACTATAGATATGTCCCTAATTCATGAACTACAATAGATTCTCTTGTTGGGATGATTTGTGCACCTACATGCTTGGTATTTCCAACTCAGAGTTATTGTACATTTATGGTCACCAACAATCATCTTTTCTCCAGTATTTGCAAGGACAACCTACAAAACATTATACCATGTTCCTCCATTTATTATTACAATTTTGTGTGTTGGAATTTCCAGTGTTCTTCAATTGTCATGAATGTGCTATGCAATAGATAAATTTCTCTCTTGTGTTATCTCTATTATATACGTTGTGAGTTGTGGTCCTTTATATGCTGCTTGTTATATCTCTTTACTATACTGAAAGGAACATTTGGCATGCCTAAACCATATGTAAACTACCCATAACACTTCAAGAATCCATTTAGAAATACAACACAAGTAAATTGGGGAGTTCTATGGTGAAAAGTAACCTACAACCTAAGTGTTTGAGGAAAGTCATCACTTAGAAATACACTTAGTTTGTTATAGGAGCAAAGAAAAATTGTGATATCAATAAGTGGGTTATTACAAAAAATGCTTTAGCCATCTCATGTATTTGTCCAATGATATCAATATAGAATACATGTATCTAACAATCTCTAGATCTAGATCTCACTAGTAAATCATAAGTTAACATTCTCCACTTTATCCTTTGTCTATGTGACTTTATATTAGACATCTTACTAATTATATTAATTCTACCAATAATTAATTAACCTTAATAAAAATAAAGAAAAAAAACACTTAGTTTTTTTTTGGTCATCCAAAAATATCTACACAATAGTTCTGCAAGTTTCCTTTACCTCGAAGATACCTTATATGACATTTACCTTATATGACATTTGTAAGTTCTCACTAAGGCATTTTTACATGTTGAGTGTGTACTCTATATTACAAATTTTAACATTAAAAACTGCATAATTGAAAATAGATTAGTATGTAAGTAGATAAATATACACTATGTCATGAAAATGGAAATAACCAAATGTTTAACAATATTAATGATGTAAATGAAATATTATCCATCAAAAAACTTGAAAATACTAATACCCACAAAATAAACTACATTCATGGTTTATCTCCCAATAAATCCATGTTTAATACATACGGCATATTAATCATTTATGCCTCTCTAATTGAAATCCCAACCCAAACACATAAATAAACACAACACACAATTTCGCTAACAATTTTTTAGGTGCTTGCAAACACAATTTCACTGGTCGAATTTCGGAGAGGGAGGAATTTTAGTTTAAGCCCATGTCGCCTTCAGTGTTGATCGCTGAACAAAGTTCAATAGAGACGCCTGCACAACGTGATTCCGTCTGCGACTGGGATTTAGGCAATCTCGATGCGGGGATCCGCGGCAAGGACCTTGTTCACTTCCAACGTGAAAAGTCTGATATTTTGCAGGTCCTTGCCGCTGATCCCCGCATCGAGATTGCCCAAATCCCAGTCGCAGATGGAAGCACGTTGTGCAGGCGTCTATATTGAACTTTGTTCAGCGATCAACACTGAAGGCGACATGGGCTTAAACTAAAATTCCTCCCTCTCCGAAATTCGACCAGTGAAATTGTGTTTGCAAGCACCTAAAAAATTGTTAGCGAAATTGTGTGTTGTGTTTATTTATGTGTTTGGGTTGGGATTTCAATTAGAGAGGCATAAATGATTAATATGCCGTATGTATTAAACATGGATTTATTGGGAGATAAACCATGAATGTTGTCGTAGGCAATCACTCCCCCGATCTTCCCTGTCTGAAATTCTTCCCTGTCTGAAATTCTTCCCACAACGGTTCCTCTCCAGAGTGTTGTCGTAGGCAATCACTCCCCCGATCTTCACCAGATCGATCAGCCGCTTGTGATAGTTCAGATAGTTCTCTTTGTCCGCATCCACGAACGCAAAATCGAACGATCCGTTCATCTCCCCCTGCATAACAGCACAGACCCATTCAATTTACTAATTTGTTAAATCTTTCATCCTGAAACATTCTGTTATTCTTCATATTACATACATTCTCAAGCATTTCATCCAGCAATGGCAGAGCAGGGCCTTCTCTGAAATCAATTTTGTGGGCAACTCCAGCTTTCTCAATGATAGGTCGCCCAATCTCATAAGTCTCTCTATTAGTGTCAGATAGTTCTCTTTGTCCGCATCCACGAACGCAAAATCGAACGATCCGTTCATCTCCCCCTGCACAACAGCACAGACCCACTCAATTTACTACTTTGTTAAATCTTTGATTCAAAACATTCTATTATCCTTCATATTACATACATTCTCAAGCATTTCATCCAGCAATTGCAGAGCAGGGCCTTCTCTGGAATCAATTTTGTGGGCAACTCCAGCTTTCTCAATGATAGGTCGCCCAATCTCATAAGTCTTTCTATCACTGTCCATCGCTATTATCTGCCATGACAACTTTCATCAATTAATTCTCCTCCATACAAAACATTAAATTTAAAAAAACCAACAAATAATTAAAACTTTACCCAAAAACTGAATATGTGCTCTTATTCAGTGAGTCCAATATGATTATGAAAAGGGATATGAATTACCTTTCCGTCCTCGGGTAAGGCAAGGGCTGTGCTGAGAAGTGAGTGACCTGTGTACACCCCAATCTCTATGGTGTTCTGAGCATTCATTAGCTTCAGTAGAAGGCTCAGAAATTGAGCTTCATCCGGAGGAATGGCCATAAAGCTCCTGTCAGACCATGAAGAATGATTTTTAGACATACCGCCCATCTCGACGAATCCGGAGACAGAGAGGAATAAGTGGGTTTTACCAGGGAACTTTGGCAGTCACTTCCTGAAGCTCCTGCAATGGCTCGGGCTCATGAGGGTACACGCTCGTTTCCAATATATATACTGCAATATTCCCATTATTAACCAATCAAACGTTTAAAGTAGATGAATACACTGCACTATGAAAACTTTAACCTAGTTAATTAATAACCCCACTAATTTAAGTAAAAACCACAGATGCCAGACTTAACAAACACCAGCCTGACCAAAACAATTTATTCTAATATCTTTACATTACAAATAACAATACTGAAATCATATAACAATATTATTGTATTTTACATTACAAATAACAATATTATTGTATTTTAATCAGTGTCTGGTCTATTCTGGTCTTCATTAGCATCTTGTTTCACTTCTGAATTTTCTTAGACTACTCTCTTTCTCACCCGTTCATTCGAGTTCAATCTGGTTTTGTAGTGACTGGACTGCTAGCCATTCTATTGACATACTCCCATCTGTTGATATACATGGTCTACTGCTATATTCACCAATTAGTTGTCTAGAAAAACAATCTATTATATATATACTTCCATCTGTGGAAGTACATGGTCTGCCCTTCTATTAGTCAGTTATCTAGGAAAGCAAATATAGATACTGAATATAGCATAATTCAATCATACAACTTAACCTATTTCACAAAAAGACAGAAACTATACAGATAACCAGTAGTCATTTTTCTTGGGTCAGCAAGTCCTCCAAAAACCACAAACCTTAACAGAGACTATAGACAACCAAACCAGTAACCATGTTCTTATGGTAAGACTGGGCTTCAACATACCAGCTTAAATTATGTTACTCTGTTTTATGATAAATTCTTTGTAAAAAACTAACAAAACTTTCACAATATTTTCAATAATTAACTAATATAAACTTACCCCCAAAAATAATAATAATATGAAACTACTATATCTGCCCCTTGCGTTGAAACAGCCAGTGGGGGTGAGACTAACCTGATAGAGAGCATCGCTCTGCAACAGACTTTTGTGATCCATTTGATGATGGATGGCAGCCTTACTCTCCTCCTGTACTTGGGTTGAGTCCGCCTTCACCTCCTCTGTAGGTGGCCGTTGAACATCTGTTGTCCCTGGTATTTCCTCAGACCTTAAACACATCTGAGCCATAACTGCGAGAAGAAGACGAGGAATCTGCCCCAATGATTATGTGGTGGTATGGCAATGCAATTTTACAAGTTCATTGTGGTACAATGTGAATTGGACAATTAAGCATAGAAGATGTTATTTTTCTTATTTAGATTTAAATATGAGTTAGTTATATTGATTTGGGATGGAATTTGATAAGAAAATGGAACCATTTTTTTAATGAAATACATTGAAATTTTTTTAATGAATTTTTTGTTGAAACTTTTTTGATGATCTTCAAAAAAAATTCTTGAAATTTTTTTGATGATCTTTAAAATTCTTTATTGAAACTGTAAAAACCATTAATAAAGTTGTCAAAACAATCAAATTTTAAGGGCTGTTTCTTTTTGAAATTTTTAACCTAATAGTGATTGATCTTGGATTTAAATACCATTTGTTGAAACTTTTTTGATGACCTTTAAACTCTTTGGCTGTTTAGTTTTGAAATAAGTTGTCAAAACTTTGAGGGGCTATTCGGTTTTGAAATTCTTAATGTAATAGTGATTGATCTTGGATTTAAATACCATCTAGATTATTGATCTTGGATTTAAATACCATATGGATTATTATAACTGTTATAATTTGATAAATGCGGACACAGAAATAAAAGACACAGGGGCTAAGTCCACCAAGCAAAGGTATCTGTTTTCTTTTATTCAAATCATGGAGATTACAGCAGCTAGCTCACACTTTTCACCACTCCATTTTTTCCTCTACGGGCTTACATAATTTATATACAATTACATGAAAACGTATTATAGAATGCGCTCACAACAAATTCTAACTTGGGCTCAATAGTTACAACCAACACTGAATTTTTGGATCTAAATCCTAATCATGGGAAATTTGTTGTCACCATTTCTAACAATCTCCACCTTGACAACAATTAACCTGATACCTTGTTCTTGCTTTTGTTCATCACCTTCTCTGCAAGCCAAGAGAAGCCAAGCACCATTGTAGATTCTCAAACATTACGGTTTTGTGAACATGTCTGCGGAGTTCTCTTTTGTATGCACTTTCTCAAGAGAGACTCCACCTTCATCGATAACCTGTCTTACAAAATGGTACTTGATAGGTGTATGTTTTGTTTTACTGTGATAGGTTGGATTCTTAGCCAAGTGAATAACTGTAACACCCCTTTTCACTCACTATTGTGTAGGTGTTACTACACGGAATAACAACATTCTCACTCACAATTAATCACATGCATTAAAACAAGCTAAACACATTCAACACAGAGTAATCATATGATTTACTGCCATAATCAACAATCAATACTATTTAACATCAATTCATATACACAGCGGAATACATGTTAGTTATAATATCATACAGAGATGCACAATCATAAATTAACATCCTCTGATACTTATCTTTCAACAGTGGTAGATTCCACCAACCAAGTGTAGGCCTTCCACGAACCTCCCAGCCTTAGACCGCACTACTCATCAACTCAACAGTGGGTCACCCCCAAGCTGCGACTAAGCTCCACCCCAAGACAAGGAATCCTAGGCTAGGCTGAGGTTACAGGGGGAACATCACACAGCCACAAGGATGGGGTTCTCTTCCAGGAACCACTCATGCTCACTGCCCATAGACCCTCATTCCCCACATGCCTGTTCCACCGCAGGAGTATATGCCTTCTCTGTCACCCGGATAGTCCTTCAGCTGCTAACCTCCCTTGCCTTGGGTTACATCAACAAACCGGACCGGAAGTCTCTGAGCTCTGTGGCAGCTACAGGGTTCCTTCTAGGAGTTCTCTCCTTCCTCTGTACACTCTCTCACCTGGAGAGAGTGTTTCTCCATTGGCCAACAAGCCACACGTAGTCCAGCACTGCGTGGCCACAATAATCAACAGGGAAAACTGACGCAGATTTCCTATAGGCTAAACAATGGCCAAATGGCTCATAGTCACGGCTTTGGGACAGAGACCCCACGTACAGGCTCGATCTCAAACAGAGGATGCACACGGATTCTCTGGACGGACACAGGTTTTTCGGTTCAGAAGATGTACAAGGGTTCTCTGCAGAGGTTGGATCAGTCGTACCGCTCAGAGCCCATACGAGCTCAGGTCGTCAGGTGGAATGGAGGAGAACCCCCATCATGACTCATCTTTGCCATTTTATTTGCATGGGCCTAGGCTAACACTTGTCACCCTCGAAACTGCATGTGTTTCCCCAGCACACATCCCCTTCCTCATGGTTAGGAACTTAGGATAAAACATGAAATGATCATGCCTTTTTGGAATAATATTAAAATATTGTTCCCAAGGATGAAGCCCCCTAGGCTTAACACTTAGCCCCTTTTCCCACCTTCCGTCCCCTAATCCCTTACCTACTCTATGGAAGCTCATTCCCCCTTCACTCGTTCATCATGGTCGGTCTGCACCTGGTGGTGTTTACAATTTTATTAAATGTTCTGCATGATTACATATACAGCAACAGGCTCCTGGCCTTCAACACTTAGGCTCCCTGGCCTAACAAACACATAAGCCACCAACTTATAAAAAATTGGTTGACCAGCTTATAAAACATAATTACAATTCCTTTCAGAACATGATTTACAACAGGGCTTGGTCTTGGGGACACTACAATCCCCCTCCCCTTATTTTTGCATTGTCCTCAGTGTGACTTACACTGTCTCTGCAAGCCTTTCAAAATTTTCAAAAAGATGCGGGTACTCTGCACACATAGCATCTGCATGCTCCCATGTCGCGTCCTCAAGACCGTACCAAGTCCACTGGACCTTTACAAGCTCTATAGCTCGATTCCTGAGCTGTTTGCTTTTCCTATCCAATATGCACACAGGATGCACTTGCATAACACCTTCTGGTTCCACCTTAATCACATTCCAATCGATAATATGATTAGCATTAGGTACATATTTCTTAAGCAGTGAAACATGAAACACATTATGTATAGTCATAGATGCAGGTAATGCAAGCATGTATGCAACTAGCCCAATCCTTTCCAGGATCTCAAATGGCCCACAAAATCTTGCTGCCAACTTCCCAACTTCAGGGAACTCCTGCTAGTCTTCACTTTCAGGAAAACGTGGTCACTCACTTTGAATTCTCTATGGGTTCTGTTACTATCAGCGTAACTTTTCTGCCTATCCTGGGTAGCTTTTAGATTCCATTTAATTTTTATCATTTGATCTTCCATCTCTTTGAGCAGTTCAGGCCCAACTACTGCTCTGTCAGCTGGATTATCCCAGCTCACTGGAGTGTTGCAGTTTCTTCCATAAAGTGCTTTGAATGGGCTCATTCTTCAACGATGCATGATACCCATTATTGTAGGTGAATTCTACCAAATGCAGGTAGTCTTCCCATCTTGATGGTTTACCCATCACATACATTCTCAGTATGTCTTCTATTACCCCGTTCACCCTCTCTGTCTGACTATCAGACTCAGGATGATACGCTGTACTAAAGTTCAGATTTGTTTCGAATCCTTTGAGCAGTCCTTTCCAGAAATTTGAAGTGAATTTCAGGTCCCTATCAAACACAATTGTTTTAGGAATTCCGTGTAAGCATGCAACTTCTTTTAAAAAGATATCAGCAACATTAGTTTCCCTGTGGGTGGTTTTCAGTGGAATAAAATGGGCAGCTTTAGTAAGCTTGTCCACCACCACCATGATTGAATCATGTTGCTTTCTTGTTCTGGGCAGTCCGGTGATAAAATCCATTGTTACCACGTCCCATTTCCATTCAGGAATGGGTAAAGGCTGCAGCAACCCTGCTGGGTGCCTATGCTCAGCCTTAACCTTCTGGCACTCCATACATCTGGCGATGTATTCAGTGATTTCCTTCTTCAGACCCAGCCAAAAGTAATGGATTTTGACTGTTGCCACAGTTTTTTGGTATCTGATATGTCCAACATAAGCCACGTTATGCATTTCTTTCAGAATTGCCAGCTTCAAATCTCAGACATTGGGTACATACACTCTATTTTTATATAGAAGTAAGCCATCAGTTCCCAAGGTGTAACTCTCCTTGGTTTGTGGTCTCTCACGCTGCTGTAGCTTTGCTACTAGACCTTTGTACTGCAAATCAACATTTGCAGGTTCCAAAATTATGTCTTTCATCTCAGTCCTATACATGCTAATGGATGTAGCATGTAATTCGTGCACTTTTCTACTGAGTGCATCGACCACCTTATTTTCTTTCCCTTTGATATGCTTGATATCAAAGTCATATTCTCACAGAACCTCCAACCATCTGATTTGCCTGGCATTTAAGGTCGACTAATCAAATAAATACTTCAGACCATTATGTTATGTTCTCAACTCGAATCTCTTGCCCATGAGGTAATGTCTCCATTTCCTCAAGGCGTGGACAATTGCTTCCAACTCTAAATCGTGAGTGGCATAATTCCTCTCATGCTCGTTCGACTTTCAGAACTCATAACAAACTACAAATCTGTCTTGGCTGAGAACTCCTCCCAATCCTTCCTTACATGCATCTATGCACACTACGTAATCCTTATTTGGATCTGCAATCTTCGGGATTGGAGCACTAGTTAGCAGTTGCTTCAATCGCTGGAAGCTGTTCTCACATTCTTTAGTCCACTGGAACTTCTTCTCCTTGCTTTGCAAGGAAGTGATAGAATGAGCTATCTTTGAGAATCCTGCTATAAACCTTCTATAGTATCCTGCCAGATCCATAAAAGATCTAACTTCCGCCACATTCATGGGCGCTAACCATTCTCGAATGGCCTCAACCTTTTCAGGATCCACAACGATCCCTTCATTTGATATAATGTGCCCCAAGTAATGAATCTGCCTTTGATAAAATGAGCACTTGCTCAGTTTTGCGTACAACTGGTGTTCTCTCAACACCTGCAGCACCATTCTCAGGTGTTTCTCATGTTCTTCCTCTGTCTTGGAATACACCAAGATATCGTCCAGGAAGACTATGACAAACTTGTCCAAATAA
This sequence comes from Picea engelmannii, assembly GCA_009831015.1. Classification (NCBI taxonomy): domain Eukaryota; kingdom Viridiplantae; phylum Streptophyta; class Pinopsida; order Pinales; family Pinaceae; genus Picea; species Picea engelmannii. Next base: position 182,603 of record ML779968.1, read on the forward strand.
TCTCTGAACACTCCATTCATTAAGCACATGAAAATAGCAGGTGTGTTGGACAGCCCAAATGACACCACAGTGAACTCATAAAGATCGTACCTTGTTCTAAAGGTAGTCTTGTTGATGTCCTCATCATTTATTCTCACTTGGTGATATCCAGATCTGAGGTCTATTTTTGAAAATATTTTTTCATCCTTCAACTGATCAAAAAGATCATCAATCCTTGGCAAAGGATACTTGTTCTTGACAGTGACCTTATTCAATTACCGAAAATCAATGCACAGTCTCAGCGTCCCATCTTTCCTCTTCATGAATAGGACCGGGGCTCCCCACGGTGACACGGTGGGGAAAATGTAACCTTTCTTTAGTATCTCTTCGAGCTGTGATTGCAACTCCTTTAGCTCTGGTGTACTCATTCTATATGGAGCTTTTGAAACTGGAGTTGCTCCTGGCACCAGATTTATAGAAAAATCAATGTCCCTCTTCAGAGGTAGTCTAGGTACCTCCTGAAATACATCCTTGAACTCTGTGAGTACCTCATGGTCTTCTAGATTCGAGACTACATCTCGGGATGCTTCTTCCACCCGAGCTACAATTAATTGACATCCCTTCTTGTAGCACTTCTTCAGCTGCATGGTTGATATTTCTCTAATAGCCACATCTCTGGGAATTCCTGGGACTATTTTCCGATTTCCCTCTTCGTCCAGACATGTAAACCTCTTGTTGCGGCAGTCCAGAAGGGCATGGTGCTGGTCCAACCAGTCCATCCAAAATACGCAGTCATAAGAGCCTAAAGGCAGAATATTCAATTCATCCTTAGTGCTCAATCCTTTCATGTCCATTGAACATGACTTAACCAATTCAATGACCTTCCTCTTGGTCCCTGTGGCCAACTACACTAACCAAGACTTCTCATGTTTGCTTCTCGTTAGATGCAAATTGTCCACCACTCTAGGATCTATATAACTATGGCTAGCCCCTGAATCAATTAAAATAACAAGTGGTCGGTTGTTGATCGTACCTTCCACTTCAATCATGTGCGACTGAAATTCTACTTGTTTATTGTCCAGGGCTGCATAAATCCTCAGCATTCTGCTGCCCATATCCTCCACTGTTTCAACCTGCTGAACAGTATGGACAGTTCTCGCTTTATCTTTTCTGTGGGGGCAGTCTCTGTACCTATGATTCCCTTTACAGCCCCAACACTCCATAGGTGGAGGCCTTGGCATCTGTTCACTCCCTTCAACTTTCCTGGGCTCTCTAAAAGATGATTGTCCCCAAGGAATGTTCCTAAAAAAGGGAGGCTTGTTTCCCTTCTTCCTCTGTTCTTTCTTAAACCTCTTCTGGTCATCCCAAGCCTTCCGAAAGGTAGGCTTTTCTCTTTGTTGTTCGTATAATAATTTCACCCTTCTTATGGTTTCTTCCATGGTATTAGGATCATCATATTGAATCTTGTCACCAATGGAAGGTGGCAGTCCACTCAGGTACCTCCGAATTTTGACAGCCTCGTCCTTGATGAATGGAACATACTTCAGTAGCTCTAGAAAACTCTGTTCATACTCATCAATGGTCATGCTTCCCAACTTGAGTTCGAAGAACTCCTTCATCCTTCTATCATAGTATCTTTTGGTCAGGTATTTCTTCTCAAAATACCTCTTAAACTCCTTCCACATGACCTCTTTCTCTCTGATGTGTTGCACCTGCACCAACAGATCCCACCACATAGATGCTTTTCCTTTCAACTGGTACATTGCAATTCTTCCTTCTACATGGGCAGAATAATTCTGCAGTTGGAAGTATTTCTTCATACCCAGCAACCATGTTTCGGCATCTTCTTCCTTCTTATGTTCATCATCGAACGTAGGCGGTTTAATCTTGTTGATTTCCTCTTTCAATTCATCCCTTCCATATTTTCGGTGTTTTCTGGTAGGAGACGAGCTTGAACTGATGCCTGTTCCCCTACTAGAATGTCTTTGGGAGCGACTAAGATGTCGGCTACCACTCCTTGACCTCCTTCTCCTCTCGGGAGTCCTGACGCTTCTTGATCTCCTTCTTCTCCCAGGGGTTCTGCGACTCTCCGTCTTACTTGAGTCTCTTCCTTTCTCGAGTTTCCTCTCTATTCTTTCCAGGCTCTTCAACAATTTTAAGTTGAATTCACCCTGTCGATCCCTGATTTTCATGAGCTTTCGACTATCAGCTCGGCGAGCCTGGGCATCTCTTTGCAATCCTTCAATGATTTTCATTATGTGTCCTTCCTTATCCTTCTCTTTTCCGTGCCCATTGGAGTTCGATCCTTCCACTTCCACATTGACATCCTTTCCTTCCCGTTCATCTTCTGTTTCGGAGGCAATCTGCACCTTTTCCCATTCCATACTCGGCGTTGGTTAGCTGGATTCCTAACCCTTGTTGAACTCTGCACACACACTTTGCAATTCAATTCGAAGTTTGTCAGGCCATTAAACCTTCATGAACAATCCACAACATTTATAAGCCAATACGAACAAGAACAAAAGACTTTTCGATTCAAATAGGTTTTCTGAGCTCTCGTTCGGCTTTGCAATTTTCGGGTTTTCGAAACTTCAGTTTTTGGTATTTCAGGACTTTCAGGCCTTTTGGTTTTCGGTACCTGGGACTTCAGGTTTTAGGCACCCGAGAGTTCATTATGAAGTGACTCCCAACCTCTTGTCACTCCTATCCCCAAAATCCGATACACAGTTTCTTACACGTGATCCAACGATCCTCGATGAGATGGATCTAATGGTCCAAATCCTTTCAGGGTTTCGTGACCAGAAATTCACGATGTAGCGACTCCCACTCTTATCGCCTTAATTCCCAAATTCCAAAATTTTCGGTGTCCTTGGTCTCAGAACTTTAGTTTTTGGTATTTCGGGACTTTCGAGACTTCAGGTTTCGGGGCTTGAGAATTCCTGTTTCACTCTCCTTTCCAACCCCTGACTTCCAAAATTCTGATTTACCTTATTCTATGGGCCTACAACACAGCTGTCGCCCTCTACCATAGTGGCGCGTGGCGCGTTCCGGAGGATCCTCGTCACCTTCAGTGACATCATTAGGGTCCCACCACTCTCGCCTGTATTCTCGACTCGCTGACATGTGGTACTCATTCATGTGCCCATGTCCATTCCAAGAAAGGAATCCAATGGTCAGATCCCCTCCTTAGATCAATGGCGCATATCTTTTCGGCATTTTAGTTTTTGGGTTTTCGGGAATTTGCGTATCGCGATTCCCACACTCCTGTGCATTTCAAAAGGGATTTTAATCCCTACGCATATTTTCCAGATCCAACTGTCACGAGAGTTCACCTTCCCTCTCGAACAGATCCTATGGCTCCAGCACTGTTGGTGTGGAGTCCTCTCTCCCTGTGGCCATAGACCACACCAGCTGCGGTTTCACACACCGCTATACCTCCAGATATTACCAGGGTCTGAAATTGGACCTCAAGACACAATTTCTCCTCACACCCCCGGTCCAAAGACCACTCAACTAGCCCATCTAGGCTCAGTGTCAACACCTTGGCTCTGATACCAAAGTGTAACACCCCTTTTCACTTACTACTGTGTAGGTGTTACTACGTGGAATAAAAACATTCTCACTCACAATTAATCACATGCATTTAAAACAAGTTAAACACATTCAACACAGAGTAATCATATGATTTACTGCCATAATCAACAATCAATACTATTTAACATCAATTCATATACACAGTGGAATACATGTTAGTTATAATATCATACAGAGATGCACAATCACAAATTAACATACTCTGATACTTATCTTACTTATCTTTTAAAAGTGGTAGATTCCACCAACCAAGTGCAAGCCTTCCATGAACCTCCCAGCCTTAGACCGCACTGCTCATCAGCTCAACAGTGGGTCACCCCCGAGCTGGGACTAAGCTCCACCAAAAGACAAGGAATCCTAGGCTAGGCTGAGGTTACAGGGGGAACAACACACAGCCACAAGGATGGGATTCTCTCCCAGGGACCTCTCACGCTCACTGCCCACAGACCCTCATTCCCCTCATGCATGTTCCACCCCAGGAGTATACACCTTCTCTGTCACCTGAACAGTCCTTCGGCTGCTAACCTCCCTTACCTTGGGTTACAGCAACAGACCGGACCAGAAGTCTCTAGGCTCTGTGGCAACTATGGGGTTCCTTCCAGGAGTTCTCTCCTTCCTCTGTACACTCTCTCGCCTAGAGAGAGTGTTGCTCCACTGGCCAACAAGCCACACGCATCCCAGCACTACGTGGACACAACAATCAACAGGGAAAATTGACGCAACTTTCCTACAGGCTCAACAATGTCAAAATGGCTCACGGTCACGGCTTTGGGACAGAGACCCCACACATAGGCTCAAACTCAGACAGAGGATGCACACGGATTCTCCAAATGGACACATGTTTTTCGGTTCAGAAGATGTACGATGGTTCTCTGCAGAGGTTGGATCAGTCGTACCGCTTAGAGCCCATACGCGCTTAGGCCGTCGGGTGGAATGGAGGGAACCCCCATCACGGCTCATCTTTTCCATTTTATTTGCATGGGCCTGGGCTAACACTTGTTGCCCTGGAAACTACATGCATTTCCCCAGCACGCATCCCCTTCCTCATGGTTAGGAACTTAGGATAAAACATGAAATGCTCATGCCTTTTTGGAATAATATTAAAATATTATTCCCAAGGTTGAAGCCCCCTAGGCTTAACACTTAGCCCCTTTTCCCACCTTCCAGCCCCTAATCCCTTGCCTACTCTATGGAATCTCAGTCCCCCTTCACTCATTCATCGTGGTCGGTCTACACTTGGGGGTGTTTTCAATTTTATTAAATGTTCTGCATGATTACATATACAGCAGCAAGCTCATGGCCTTCAACACTTAGGCTCCCTGGCCTAACAAACACATAAGCCACCATCTTATTAAAACTTGTCTCACCAGCCTATAAAACATAGTTACAATTCCTTTTAGAACATGATTTACAACAATTCTCGTCTTTGGGGACACTACAATAACACTCTGACTGTCACAAAGTAACTTTACTTTGTCCTGCATCCTTCCAAACTCACCAAACAAAACTTTCAACCAAACTGCCTCTTTGCAAGCATGTAAAGAAGCTACATATTTTTATTTGTAGTGGATAAAAAAACAATGTTTTGTATCTTTGAAATCCAACTAATAGCTCCACCTGCAAGAGTAAAGACATACCCTGAAGTCGACCTTCTCTTGTCCAGATTACCTACAAAATCATAATCAACATATCCACAGACTAGCTCACTAGCTTACGACCATTGTTATAGGTGATACTATAATCACTTGTGCCCCTTAGATACCGAAGCACCCATTTCACTACTGCCCAATGCTCTTTACCTGGATTTTCCATAAACCTGCTGACAACCCCAACTGCATGTAAAATGTCTGGTCCTATACTAACCATTGCATACATTAGACTTCCTACTGCATTAGCATATGGTATTCGAGACATATATTCATTTTCTTCTTTTGTACTAGGACATAAACGTGAAGAAAGATTAAAATGGGAAGCCAAAGGGACTGAAACCGGTTTCACATCGTTCATACCAAACCTCAAAAGTATCTTCTCAACATACTTATGTTGTGACAACCAAAGCTTACCATTCCTCATGAATATCTCCATCCCCAAAATCTGCCTTGCTGCTCCTAGATCTTTCATATCGAACGCCCTAGCCATATGAGCCTTTAAACTGTTATATAAGTTATGTTTTTGCTTACTAAAAGAATATCATCAACATACAACACTAAGATAATGAATATGTCATTATTTAATTTCTTAAAGTAGACACAATGATCATACTCACTCCTTGTATAATTTTGGCTCACCATGAAAGAGTCAAATTTCTTGTACCATTGTCTGGGTGGCTGCCTCAGACCATACAATGATTTCTTGAGCCTGCAAACAAATTTCTTGCTGCGATTCTGAACAAACCCTTCCAGTTGTTCCATGTAAATTTCTTGATCCAAATCTCCATGTAAGAAAGCAGTTTTAACATCTAGTTGCTCCAACTTCAAATCAAGCAATGCATCTAATGCTAACACAATTTGAATTGAAACAATCTTTACAACTGGTGAAAAAATCTCATGAAAGTCAATACCTTCTTTCTGAGAATACCCTTTCACAACCAGCCTTGCTTTGTACCTTTCCACCTTATCATCAACATCTTTCTTCATCTTGTAGACCCACTTGCAACCTACAATTTTCCTGTCTTTTGGAACCTCTACCAGGTCCCATGTAGCATTCCTCTCTAATGCTTTCATTTTATCCTTCATCACTTCTTTCCATTTATCATTGTTTGAACCCTTCACAACTTCCTGATAGCACGAAGGTTCATCATCATTAGTACTTAAAGAAACTGATGAAACGAAAGGTTCATCCACAATCTGTTGAACGTCATCATCCACATTTTCTTTTGCAAGAACTTATTCATGAACATCTTTAGAAACTTGTTCATGTTCACTTTCATCTGTATTTGAACTGGTTTCAAACTAAATCTGTTGATACTTAGGTACTTCTTGTTGTTTCATTTAAACATCTACACTCGATTTGATGAGAGACGATTCATCAAACATTACATCTATGTTAATGGTGATCTTGTGGGTAGTAGGATCCCACAACCTATACCCCTTAATACCATAACCATATCCAACAAAGATAAACCTTTTTTATTTTGGATCTAATTTAGAGCGCTGATGTTTCAGAATTAGAGCATAGGAATCAACACCAAAAACTTTAAGATTCAAATAATTACAAGGGTGACCTGTCCATACCTCTTCTGGAATTTTGCATTCTATCGCTGTTGATGGTGATCGATTCACCAGATAACAAGCTGTTGTTACTACTTCTACCCAGAGTTCCTACTGCAAATTGGCGTTACTAAGCATACTCCTTGCTCTCTCTAGAAGAGTCATGTTCATGCATTCAACAACTCTGTTTTGTTGAGGAGTATAGGAAATGGTTTTATGCCTATCGATCCCAAATTCCTTGCAATAATTCTAAAACTCCATTGATGTAAATTCACCACCATTATCAGTTCTTAAATATTTAATGGATCCACGAGTGCTCTTTTCCACTAAAGCTCTAAACTGCTTGAAAACTGTAAATACATCAGCCTTACTCTTTAACATATAGATCCACACCTTCCTAGAGAAATCATTTATAAAAGTTACAAAATATGATGATCCTCCATATGAAATAGTAGGGGATGGTCCCCAAACATCAGAATGAATATAGTCTCGGATTTATTCACTGGTGTGTCTTCTGGTTTTAAATCTTTGCCTATTATCTTTTCCATAAACACAGTGCTTGCAGAAATCTAACTCTAAAAACTTTAGGCTAGGAAGTAACTTGCGATCAGTTAATACCTTTAATCCTTGTTCGCTCATATGACCCAACCGTTTATGCCACAGTCGAACATAATCACTGTCATTCTCAGATACCGTTGTCACATGATCTAATTTAGTCCTCCCTTCTAAGAGAAAGAGGTTACCAACGTTCTTTGCTTTCATAACCAGTAGAATTCCTTTGTAGACCTTCATAACTCCACCTTGAACAATGGTCTTATAACCTCCTTTTTCTAAGACTCCCAAAGAGATTAGGTTCTTCCTAAGATCAAGTACATGTCTTACATCAGTTAGTATTTTAACAGTTCCATCAAACATTTTAATTCGGATGCTACCAATTCCCACAACTTTAGATGAAATTTTATTACCCATGTAAACTACTCCATCATCTATAGACTGGTAAGTTATAAACCAGTGTCTATGAAGACACATGTGGTTTGAAGAACCACAATCTAATAACAATTGTTGATCATGATGCGAACCAATACTAATTGATAAAACTTCATCAACGATACCTGACCCTGTTGGCAAACCTGTTTCAGTTGTGTTTGCTTCCTTCGTCTCCTTTTGGGGGTCTTCTTTGGAGGTTTGTTGTCGCTTACAATAGTCCTTATTCAAGTTTCCATATTTTCCACAAAACCAACACTTGAGCTTGCTCTTTCTGCCCTTCGACTTTGACCAAGAGAAGTCCCTCTGACCCTGTCCTCTTTCTTTTGGTTTGCCTCTGATCACCAATGCCTCAGATGTAGAGGTTTCTAGATTGGATTTCTTCCTTGTTTCCTTAGACTGTAAAGCTCCAATAGTATCATCAAACTCAATACTTTCTGTCGAACTGAAACTAATAGAAGTAACAAAATGATCCCATGACGCGGGAAAAGAACACAATAAAGTAATTTCCTTGTCTTCATATTCAAATTTCACTCCCATGCTATCTAAATGGACTGGAAGAGTATTGAAAGTATTTAGATGATCAGTTATTTTCGTACCTTCCTTCATGTGCAAACTGTACAATTTCCTTTTCCGGAATATCTTGTTTGTCAAGGATTTCATCATGTACAAACTTTCTAGATTTGACCACAAACCAACTGTTGTCTCTTCTGTAACAATGTTGAACAGTACATCGTCGACCAAACACAAGTGTATGGCACTCAGTGCTCTCGCATCCATTTCATCCCGGTCATCGTCTACTATGGATGTGGGTTGTTTCTCTTTTCCCAAAAGCGCCTTCACCATGCCTTGTTGCACGAGGAGACCGTGCATCTTAACCTTCTAGATCTCGAAATTGTTCTTTCCATTAAACTTTTCAATTTGTAATTTGGCACTCTGTATATTTTTCATTAGAGGAAACATACAAAAACAAACACCACTGCTTGTAATAACCAAGGCCCTTCGAAAAATATGTGAGAATAATAATGGTTTAAATTCCACAAAGTTTAATAAAATATTTAATACAGAAACTTTTAACTTTTAAAACCTTATACCTCCCGCCTTTTAAATATTATATTCATCCTAAATATAATAAACATTCACTCCATTAAAAAACCCCTTTTATAAAATGTCCTCCATGTGATCCTCCACGTGACTTGACTTTCACGTTTATCAAAACAAAAAAGAAATTCAATATTGAAAAAAGACAAACAATTCTTCATACCATACGATTATATTGAAAAGGGAGGTTAGCACTCCCATCCACTAGTCGTTTAAGGAGATGAGCACTCCCATCAAACATTTAGAGGAGCGTTGGTCTTGAAAACTCAGAGTGCCTGAAGGGAAGTACCAGAGGAGTGCTCCCCTCCAGAAGGAATCCAAGTGTTGATGCAAAAAAGTCAGCACTCCCACAAACAAATGAAATCTTACCCCTTCAACACATGTGCCTCAGCATGCTGATGTAAAACCAGATCTCCTTCACCCTGCTCGATCCGTGCGCACCAGTGTCTTGTCCATGCTCGACACTCTGATACCACTTGTTATAATTTGATAAATGCGGAAACACAAATTAACATGAGACAAAACACAATCATGCAGAAATAAAAGACACGGAGATTTAACGTGGTTCACCCAAGGATTGGGCTACGTCCACCAAGCAAAGGTATCAGTTTTCTTTTATTCAGATCATGGAGATTACAGCAGCTCGCTCACACTTTTCACCACTCCATTTTTTCCTCTACGGGATTACATAATATATATACAATTACATGAAAACGGATTATAGAATGCGCTCACAACAAATTCTAACTTGGGTTGAGTAGTAACAATCAACACTGAATTTTTGGATCTGAAATCCTAATCATAGGAAATTTGTTGTCACTGTTTCCAACAATAACCAATCTAACAAGCTATTTCTTGAAAAAATATCACATTATTATTATGTTATTTTGAAATGTAACTAATCAATTAAACAAATTGACGTTCTATCTAGTAAAAACTTTGTTGTACCAAATATTTATACTCAAAACAAATCAATGACAAGGAAAAAAAGACACAAGACTTGTCCACTTACTAATCAGTCCTTTTGAAATGACAAGACCCTAAAAACATGCATTATTATTCCCACTGTGGATGGATATGACAGTCGAAAAAAAATATTTTTGGACGTATATTGAATTCAATGTCCATCAACTCACTTAGAAAAATTTCCATGTCTAGTGGTGGGAAAAGACAATATACAAAATAGTATTGATGTTCAACACCATAGTATTGTTGTTCAACACCATGGTAGGCTTAGCAGTCAATTCGGTCCAGTTGGATGCACAAAAGAGTACAACCTTTGCTAGCCACATTAATCTTTTAAAGACGTGCACTATCTCCATCCCTCTAGATTTTCAATCCCTCTCAGATGATTATATATAAATTTGCCTCTCAGATGATTTTATATAAATTCCTCAAAGAAGTTTTCACTTAGAGATTTTGAATCCCTCTTAGATTTATCCTTGTTAATATATTAGAAATTAAAATGAATCTAATATAATATCTTATAATAAATTTAATTATTTAAATATCCTAAATTTATTTCTTTATTTATCAAATTTAAAATCAATTTTTATTTTTCAAACATACATTGAAAAAACTAATCGATGTCCAGTTACTACTCATTTTAATGGAATTTAAATTCATAGTAATTAATCTAGTGTCTTCCATCCAAGTATGGGTGACCTGGTCTTGGTCCTAAAGCCATCACGGTTGAAAATAATTACCAACTACCATTATTCACAACTAAAAACACATATCCCTTAAACTCCAGTGGCCAACAATGGTTGTGGATTCCATTAAAAATTGTGTTTAAAAAACATATGAAGAGGAAACAACGAATTAAAGTCTACCACTCATAAATAAAATCAAACTCATAATTAAAAAAGGATTTTACCTCAGAAATCCATGTGGGAAAACCATATTCGAATGGGGCTCAATATTTTATTCTGCTATCTCTGGTTACAATGTCATTCCTCCTCCTTTCCTTGGCTCAAAATGTAGCGAATAAGGAAATAGGGCGAGCTAGGGGTAAGGGAAGACAAACAACGATGACTCTCCAATTCCAATTTTTTTGATTTCTCATTTATTATTTTTTCAATTTTATTAAATTATCAATTCATTTTTTCTCTTACATTTTTTTTTTCTTATTTGACTTTACAATTGGTTATCTGTTGCATAGTTTGAATAACCTTCATAAATTATCGCATTGTATTGCTAGTATTGAGTCTCACCCATTCATTTGATTCGCATCAATTTCGGATCATGGGCTTGTGCGATGTAAGGACAATACAATTGAAGGAAGAAGAAATGTCAGATCTCAGATCTAATATACAGATGTAGACCTGAGGGAATAAACAAAGAAATAAAGTTGCAAAGAGACATTTTTGTAGTAGAATGAAAATTTCCAAGGGAATAAATGATGTACAAGCATTTTTACCATAGGTTAGTTCATCCCCTGAAAATTATAGGCACTCTGATACCACTGTTGGGATGCACAAGATTATAGCTCAAGGTAGAATATCTTTCATTACAATGATACACTTATAAGATGACTTTTGGATTCATCTTCCAAGAGGGATGCACAAAATTGTAGATTAACGTAGAATATCTTTCATTACTATGATACACTTATAAGATGAATTTTGGATTCATCTTCCAAGAAGTCACTTGGACTTGCAACTATTATTTCCATCACTTGTGACATTTCATATTTCTTCTCAAATAAATAACCATAACTCTAATAGATTAGATTTGGACCAACATAATTTATCTTTAAAAATTTAAATTTTTAAAAATACATATATTTTAAATTTTAAAATAATAAATCAAAACAAAACTTTACTTTATATTTAATAACTGTGCATATTTACTTATCACCTCACCTATTTTAAGAGATGTCATTTTGACTGGTTAATTACATAAAAATAGAATAAAATGGCTATGCAGATCGAAGTTTTTTTTTTTCCATCGACAAAAATAGATCCCCCATTGGGAAGATGGGACAACCTACCCTAGAATGGTATCCATAGTCACCTTGTCAACGACTAGGGAAACCAAATCTCCACACTTATCAACTAACCTACAACTACGGGCTACACATATACAAGACTAGAACCTGGTGGTCTTTTTCTATTCTAGTATACCATTATCTATACCATTTTACAAAAGATAGTGTTTAAAGGTGCAACATAAAATTGTGAATATTGTGATTTCATTAAAATTGCAATAATTGTGAAAATTGTGATTTCATTAATTCTGCAATAGAAAATAAAAAATTGTGATTTCATTAACAATTATATATTATATAGACTAATATTTGTTTGAAAATGTAAAATCACAAAAGGGAAAACATCATAATAAAACATCAAGGTTAGCAGTACCATATATGCAATGAGCCTTACAGCATATAATAAAGTTCCATTACCATAACATATCACCACATAATCATTGGGGAAAATTCCTCATCTTCTTCTCGCAGTTATGGATCAGTTGTGTTTAAGTTGTGAGGAAATACCACTCAACAGACGTAAAGGCGGACTCAACCCAAGTACATGAGTAGAGAAAAGTTGCCATCCACCATAAAATGAATCACAAAAGTCTATTGTAGAGTGATGCCCTCTATCAGGTTAGTCTCACCCTGTAACACACTCAACCCCTACGTGCTTTTTTAAGGTGTGGGGTATCAAAATTTTGTTTCCCTTAACTCTTTCTAGGTTCCCCTTTCACCAAAGTGCACGTTCTTCCAAACCCCCGGGCTCTTTCTTGGCCCCTTTGAAGGATTTGAACAGAAGACGCTAGATTTCCATGCTAGGCCCCTTCCTTCATATGACCTCGGGCTGCACCTAGGTGCCAAATCAAAGGGCGCTTCAGAGCTTCGGGCTCCGGGTGTTCTCGACACACCTAACTTTGAATCCGCCAAACTCCGAGCTTGTGAACACACACGGACCAGATCTATGGTCCACACTTCTTTCACAATCGACGACTGTGATTTACTTTGGGACTTCGGCGTTCAGGAGTTTCGAATGCTCCAAACACCTCTTTCCTCTGAAGTGCTCTGTACCTGGAGTTACATATCGAGCGCCAAGTGTTTTCCCTAATCAACGGTCGATATATGTTCTTTGCCTCGCTTCGGGCGACTTGCAGTCAATGCTCCTCCGTGATTTTTTTTTGGGTTACCAATCCTCCAAAGTAACAGATCTCACGCCACATGTCGTATTCCAATGGAAGGTTTTGATGAACTCTGATGCTTCGACCTTCAAGAGTTCTCGTGCCTTTACTTTTCAATTGCTCCAGAGTGACTTTCCCCCGGAGTAAATCTCGAGTATCCATGTTCTCCAACGACGGACGGCTAGGATGATTCCTTACCTTTGGAGCTTCATACGACTTTTGGCTAATGTGTGTCCCTCTCATATTGACGATCATGATTTACTTCGACAGTTCAGGCTTCGGGAGTTCTCAACTCACCCGAACCCACTTTCCTCTGAGGTGGCTATCTTTCGAAATGGAAGATTTGCTGACAACTATCCTTGGCTGACGAACGACTCAGATGAACTCCAACTCTTCGGGCTTCGGGATTTCTTGTTCAACACACTCACTTTTATCCCCGAGTGAATTTTCTCCGAAATGGCAGATCTTCTGCCACATGTCCCTTTCCAACAGATGGTTGGGATGACTTCGGGACTCCAACCTTTGGAAATCCTCATGCCTTCACACTTCTATTCTCCCAGAGTGACTTCTCTCCAGAGTGAAGGATCTAACAACACCTGTCCCTCTAACTTGGACTACTCAGATATGCTTCGACTCCCGGCTCTTTAGGAGTTTTGCGATGCAAACTCCTCTTTTCTCCCAGAGTTGGTTAGTCGGGCTGACCACAGCCTCAATATCACGGTCCGAGGGTATCTATGTGACCCTAGAGATATACGACTCCTAAATTCCATTCAAGGGTCCCTTGGGTCCTAGTGTGTACCACTCTGAGAGGGACACCTGACAATGTCGTCACTGGACACATGGGCCACCACATGATCTCGACATAATACACACGTCCCCACGATCGAACGGTCGTGAGGGATCCCAAAGGTTCCTTAGATCCATGGTCCACATTAACTTCAGGACTTCAGGACTTCGGGGGTTTTTGTGTTACCAAACCTCTGTCCTCCCAAAGTGGTCAACGTCAGGCTCACTATATCATAGATCTGATGGATGGGATAGTTCTCAGGCATCCTCAGATCTGCGGCCCAGATTAAGTTCGAGACTTCAGGACTTCGGGGAAATAACCTCTTGTGCGGAGAATATGCTCAATTCGTCAGACCCGTGAAGTCTGAAGGGATCTAAGGGTTAACGCCCACATTCCTTCTCCAGATCCGACGATCGTGAAGAACTTTGGCTCCTCCCGAACCAATATCATCCATTCATCTTCCAAACGAAAGGATCTCTCCTTTCGGGGCTTGAATCTCACTATCCTTCATGAGCTTTGTCAGATCCTTAAGTACTTAGGTATTTTGCGCTATTTCTCATGAACTTAACACTTAGAGAAATCTTTCGTGCACCCCTTGCGCTCATTTATCAACTCTACAAATTAAGGGTGTTCTCGGTATCTTCCCGCCTCGCAGAGACTCTGTGCATACATGCACTACCTCTCCTAAGCTTAACATACTCCTTCCTTCAAAACGATTAGGAGTTTCGGCATGCACACGTGAGGCTATGCCCAAGGTCAACAAATTCACTGTTGATTTATTTTAACTTGAGACACCATGTGGCTCATGAATTTACATGTACAAGACAGAGAATTCCTTATTTTCTTAAATACACAATTGGGAAGAATTAAATGGATACAGTATAACCACTGAGAAAACATGCACATCCATGCAACATTCATAGGATATCCAACTTTAGTTCACAATTACAGCTTAAATACACAGGATATGAGAATACTTATCTATTAGAGGTTGTAGCCAACAAACTGACTGTGGTTGTTTTCCTTTCCACCCAACCATAGGCTCAGAGGCATTCATTCTTAGTGCTCTGGCCACCCCCATTCCAAGTCATGATATCACCAGGGAATTTATGCCAATTCTCAATGATCCTTTCTCTTTCACATCATCTGCGAGGTTTATCAGGTGCTTCCTCAACATCAATCTCGTTGTCTTCTACTTAGGTCTCGTTCTTTACATACTCTCAGAGATTTCTCTCTTTGTCACGACCTCGACGAGGTTTATCATATTCTTCCTCAGCATCAATCTTGTGGCCTTCGGCTCATTCTCTGCTAGCGAGTTCCTTGCATTCTCCACTCTTCTTTTTATTCTCTGGTGTGCCTTGCACACACATCCCTCCTATCTTGTTCCTTATGTCAAAAGGAAACTTGGGTCAGTCTAGGTATGCAGGACCCTATGATACTTTGGGCTGACCTTTTGTAGCTAGACAATGCTTCCATTCATGGGGTAGTTGATGGTTCAACCACCAGTCATTTTCTTATTAACCGATCTCTTATAGTTTTCACATTATTTCCTCTAATGATATCATGGCTAGTATTTTGAAGGCTTCACCCCCATAGTCAGTTATTGGAAATTAAAACAATAATAGATTTACACTTTTCCCATGCCATAGCATGGTAATCCTAATTAATGATTAATTACAAGTTGGGGGAAACAAGGGTGTTACACACCCCCACTCGCTTTTGAGGTTTTTACATAAATCTAGGAGAGTTATTAATTAATTAGGTTAAAATTTTCATAATGGAGTATATTCATCTACTTGTAACATTGGATTAGCTAATAAATCCAGTATTGCAGTATAGTTTGGAAAGGAGCGTGTACCCTCGTGAGCCCGAGCCATTGGAGGAGATTCGGGAAGTGACTACTAAACTTCCCTTGTAAATCCCACCTATTTCTCCTTGTCTCTGTATTCCTCCATATGGGTGATATACATGAAAATACCTCTTCATGGTGTGACAGGATATTTATGGCCATTCCTTCGGATGAAGCTCAATTTCTAAGCCTTCTACCGAAGCTGATGAATGCCAAGAACACCATAAATATTGGGGTGTACACAGGTCACTCACTTCTCATCAAATCCCCTTCCTTACCTGATGGCAGAAAGATAATTCATATCACTTTTCATAATCATAGTGGACTCACTGAATAAGAGGAAATATTCATTTATTGGATTAACGTTTTAGTTATTTTTTGGTTTTTTTAAATTTTGATGATTTAGAGTTTTTTAAAATGCACTATTATTTCTAAAAATAAAATTTCATATTCATCAATCCAATGTGAAACATAACTTTGGAAAAAATTATTTCAAACTTAAAAATCTAAATTGTCCACTTATTACTGTTTAAATTTAGAGAATAAGAGTTAAATTGTCTACTTAGTAACTTAGTTTAGTTTATTCACTCAATGAGTAGTTTTCCAAACAAAAAAACTTAATGTTTGCATGATGGAGAATTCATTGATTAAAGTTGGCATGACAGATAATCGCGATGGACACTATGTGACATCCACAAAAATAAAGTATTTTTGAAATTTAAATTGGTTGGAAAATTATTCCATTTTTAGTAAATTCGAAATTTGTAAATTTTTGCCATTTATGTCAATTCCAAATTTCAAATTTTATAATTGTAATTAATTATTATGATTGTTGGGCAGGGATCTGATTTGACCCAACTAACTATTTGACTATGACACTTGTATGAAAACAAAATATTTTATATTGATTGCGGGAGGAAAAATGGAACAACCATGTTAAAATAAGTTGACCATGACTCCATGAGTGGGGAACATGTTGGAACTACCTCTAGGCTGATTGTTACAAGTGGAAAATCAGTGATTTGGCCATTGGCAGCCCCTAAAAATTAGGGATTTAAAAAGCTGCGAAAACTCCCAAGGGAGGGAAAAAGACCTAGGCAAATTGATAAATAGCATATGTGAGGAGGCAGGATGCTGCCAAGTATGCTGGGAAAGAGACTATTGATTTTTACTTGCTATTATGAACACTATTGAGTGATTTTGAGGCAAGAGGAATCTACTGGAATTGAAGGACATTGCTGATGAGGAGTTTCCAAGTTCGCTCTCATGGATTCATGGTCAGGCTAGGGGGTAAATTGGGCAAGTGAGTTTGGCTGCCCTGTTCTACGGTTGGGAGGAACGTGGTTGTTCCCTTTGGCTTCCCACGAATTGGTTCAGATATGTTAAATATTCTCCTTCTGTGTCCTAAATGATTTTGGTATATCTGTTATTATGCATCTATTTATGTTAAGTTGAAATTAATTTTCCATGGGTAACATCTGTTCGTTGTATGAAGTTCATAATTAAAGACCAACTCTGGGACAGTTCCTTCCGAAAACTAAAATTCTAGGCAGAAGCCATCTAGGTGTAAATGAACTTGAAGGAATAGATTGATCTGCAAATGTATGCGTATTTCTAAAGTTGCAATTTTAGATGGACCTATCTGTGAATAATTTTGAAGTGGAGTAAGTCCTTCCACTTTTTGCTTATAAGCTCATATATATATTTATATACAAAATAAATCGACATGGTTATAGTTAGATCAATATATAGGTCTTATTAAACCAAGATCCAAGAGTTGCTTTAGAAAACTCCACTTATACAGAGATTCGTTGTCATAGCACTTGAACAAACAAACATTGCCAATAGGTAACCTCCTACATCCTATTTAAAGGAAATTATTAAATCGCAGAGTTAGAAACTCTCCTTAAAACCCTGTTATAGAACCAAATGAAATTAAATAAGACCACTACTCTATGTGACCACTACAATTGTACATTTCTGTACTTAGACTGGCAAATTCAAAAGGTCTTACAGTCCCAATCTGTACAGACCAAAACTCCAATTTGGGACGAGATCCTACTAGTTTAGGCGTGTTCCAAAATTATTTACGCAATCAATTAACAAGTCGATTTATGGACAGATGGAAACATAAATAGGCTAAGTAACTACCAATGCTAAAGTTTGCATGTATATAGTTATAGAACACATGGAAGTCTTGAGTACCACAACATATTCCTAGTAATAAGCAAGTCCTTATGTTCTTTATATATATTTTGTACGAAGCCAATGAAAACATATAATACCTTCATGCAGGGTAAAGAGCAAATTAAATTACTGTGAATGTTTGTAAAATTAATAATAAGAAGAATCTTGGAAAATAAATAGAATAACCAGTAAACGATTCAAGTTTTGAAATACGAAAAAAAAAAAACCAATTTCAGAAATGGAGGGGATTATGTTAAACTCAGAAGAAAATTAAAAGTGCAGAACTTGTATACTCTTCATATTTATCTACAGTCGAATCGACTCAATATACGATGACTAGGTTACAAAAGAATATTTTCCTAGTTTTCTTTTTAAATGAAAAGTATACATGACATAGGCGGTATTGATTTTCACCACTATTGTTTTCTTGACTTCACCCTGAAACAGAAGAAGGAATAATCAAGGAGTATGGCCCTTCCAAGTTATGATTTCCACAACAACCAGACACAATATTTGTGTACCCTTCTAATCTATGTAGCATTAACATAAATTAGGGCATACCCCTGACTAATCAATACAGAAAAATTCAACGAGACTTCTTTATAAGTAATAAATATGTTACATATCCTCGGTCCTTAGCACTAGTGAACTCCAAAAGCTAAGTCTCAGGAATAGTGTACCTGGAACCAGTTTACCTTTCGCGCAGACGATAGGTATCAACCAAGCGCCTCGTGGAGTTTGACACCCCTATAAGAAATATTCACCATTAAATCATTAGAAACACACGCGGAAATAAAATAAACAAGAAGCTATAACAGAACCATAAATACAGACAACGATAAATTCGATTTATTACTTAACTCATGGTTGGAACCTGGAAAACTTGTGCTTGTTGCGCTCTGGTTGAGTAAATGTCCCGAGTCGGCGAAGTTGGTCTAGGTATTCCTAATGGGTACCTCGCATCAACGAAGTCCCATCATTAGTATGATACCAAGCCGCAAATCATTTTCTCTTAAAGAAAATTCAATAGTACTATTTTTCCAACTTTTCACTGTGTAAAATACGAAATATAGATAGATGAAGACCTTGTATAAACATTACTGGAAATGACAATTCTGTAGATAAGTGGTTAATACATACTGAAACAAATAACCAAGGTATTTTTTTTTAAGCTAGTTCTATTTACAAAAAAAAAAAAACTTAGCACTGAACCCCAAAGCCTTACACAAATCTCAGAATCGATAAGGACAATAATCCCCTTTTAATACCCCAAGATTCAAACCAAAATATTCGAACCACCGAAGTCTTTTCCAAGGGTGAATGTAATATCCTTTGAAGGACACAAGATTATATCGGACTTCAAAGACTCATCTACGAAAGGCTAAGAAAATCGCCGGAGATAACGATAAAGGAAAACCTTAAATTAAATATCTGCAACATAAGATACATAACATCATTTTTCCTGTAGCATTTCCTTGAACGACCCTATTATTCAAGCTTTGTTTCAAGATAAAAATCCTTACTAGTAAGATGGGCTTCCCTGCCTGCCTCTAAGACACGACCCAAGTCAACAGACTCGTTGCCGAAGATAGTGATACACATGTTCATTTAGAGAATCTCACAATGACAAAGGAAGGTTCGTTTAACCCTAGGAAGAGACCTTACGAGAGTAAATTAATGTTGGAAGTACAGGGGTTGTTGGGGCCATGTGACGGGGTTCAAGTTGGTGTGTTTTGAATGGAAAGGAATCGGAAAGGGCCATCAAAACTTGTGCCTACATGACCCTATTAATGGCCATATGCATATCTTTAACTCTCGCTGACAGTTATACCTTTCCACCCAGGCTATGCATCAAATGCACAGTTAACTTGACTCCTTTATGACGTGACTAGTGAGGCCACATTCTCTTAATTGTTGACTTGTAGTTTACCTCCTATCCAATAGTATTTTAGTTGGGGTTTCATTACCCGAACATCGGTAAGAAAAGGGACGGGGTTATCTCTTTACTAGACACTCTTAGTTGTTAAAGGAACCCGATTTTGTTCAACCAACAAGACTATAATACTAATCGCTAGTGGTGTATAATTTCTCACCCCTTGATTTTACGTTAGATAAATGCATTATGTTAAAGATTATATTATTCAGTCGAGTATGTGTGAATACATAAATCCCATGTCTAAGGAAAAGATAGGTTTGTAGGTCTAAACCTAAAACTTTACAGACACTTTTTATGAATATGGATGCAGGGTTTAAACCATAGACAAGTTACTACACTATTAGACTAATATAAGAGGTTTATTGCATGAAGAGAAGTACTTAACTTACCTCACAATTTTATTTTATTTTTGTCATTTTGAGGTATATTACACACTAGGAGAGAGACTTATGAGATGGGGTTACCTATCATTGAGATAGTTGGAGCTCGCCACAAAATTGACTTCAGAGAAGGCCCTGCTATGCCATTTCTGGATGAAATGCTTAAGAATGTATGTAATATGAAGGATAATAGAAGTTTTGTAATATGGAAAGTTTGATGGTTTGTGGATGAAATATTTAACACTAATAAATTGAGTGGGTGTGTGTTATTGTGGGAGATGAATGGGTTTGTATTCGTGGACGTGGACAAAGAGAACTATCTTAACTACCACAAGTGACTCATCAATATCATGAAGATCAGGGGAGTGATTTCCTATGACAACACTCTCTAGAGAGGAACCATTGCAACTCACCCCAAAGGTCCGAAGGTTTCATCCATGTCAAACGTTTCACATTGGAAGTGAACAAGGTCCTTGTCGATGATGATGATTAACAAGGTGAAATTAAAGTGTTGATGATGATGATTATTAACATTCATGGAGACCAATTGGTCTATTCAACCTTAAGAAGGTAAGGGATTACTTCAATTTCACTAAAATTGTATTTCTATGATAAAAAACATTGAGAGAAGCTTTCTAAGATCACCATAGTTTTGACGACTTAGGAGGACTAGGAAGGTCCATAATGTGAGAGATATTTTTAAATTGGGATCTAATATGGGTATCGGGAGGGAAATCCAATAGGAAGTGTTTTTCATCTTCTACTTAGTGTCACAAAGGTAACAAATTCTCTCATCCGAGGGTGTTTTGGGAGTTCTCCAATGCCCAGTTTCACTGTGTACCTTGTGGGAGTTTGTTCTTATTTTAGCAATGTTGATTTTCTTAGTTTCAATTTTCAAAATTGAGAGGTAATTTTTTATMTTCTAAATTAGGCTTGACCAATATCTTAATTTCCTTTTACCCACTAATTCTTTATCACACCACATATTCTCCTTAAATTTATAAGTGATAATATTTGTAATATTATCGATATTCTACATGATGGTTTCTTCTTGTATTCCCCAATTATTTAAGTTAGAGTATAATGTAACATATTAAATGATTGATACATTAATAATGTAATGTATTAATGAATTATTACATTAATACATTGCTAAAATATTAATACACTAATAAAGTAATACATTATTAAAGGATTAATACATTAATAATGTAATGTATTAATTAATTAATACATTTATACATTGCTAAAGTATTAATACGCTAACAAAGTAATAGATTAATAATACATTATTAAAGTAATAATGCATTAATAAATACATTATTAAATTATTAATACCTTAATAAATATATTATTAAAATAGTAATACATTAATACATTATACAGTATTAAAAAATTAATACATTAATTGAAAATTACTATGGTTGACTTTGGGAAAGAAAGGTTCACTATGGTTGATATGTTTAATTATGGTTGACCATGACTATGGTTGACTTCAATAGATTTTCACCATGGTTCACTATGGTTGAGCTTCAATAACTGATACAGTGCCCCTACCTTAGCAGGGTTCTGCTAACCTCCCGGTCTCTGGATCGATCTACTTCCAAGCCGAAATGGCTCTTCGGACTCCTATTGGAACCCATTGAGTCAAATCCACAGGTCCCCTTTTTTCTCCTGGCACAGGGCTTGAGAAAACCTACGTTTGCGCCTCTTCTTCGACGCTCTTCTTTATTCTGAAATCAACGCACTTCGGCCTTTCGCATTTCGAGACTTCAAGACTCCTGTATGCAAGTCCTCCAATTTCTTGTCTCCCCAATTGTCAGTTGTCGAAATGCTGAAAAGGACTTAGCCTTTGTATTGGCCCTTAGCCTTCGTCTATGTGACCACATCCTATGACCACGCGCTTTACGCCAAAGCGCTTATTGGCTTTTCGTGATTCAGGGAATCGCGATGCAAGCAATCCTCCCAATCTTCTATCCTCTGGAATGACGAAACCCAAAATAGGGTCTAACTCCATGGATCCTCTCTTAAGTCGATGTCCATACGACCGGTCCCGTGATCTGGCACTATTCCTTCGATCGCTTTTCGGGACTTCACGATTCGGGATTTCGTGACTCCAGTTGCAGCGTTCCTTGGCCTTTCAACCTCCCGGGTCCTAAAATGCCGAAGTACTGTCCATGACCACGGTCTACCTTTCAATATTTCGCGATTTGCGATTTCGCAAATATAGTTGCGACAATTCTAGGTCCTTCAGCCTTCCGAACCCTGAAATGTTGATTCTCCCCTGGACAATCAACGGTCCAGATCTGCCTGAATGGATGATTCTTGTTCAATCACGATCCCTCCTTTCACAATTTCAGGAGCCTGGACTTCTTGTCTCGCGACTCCTTCCTCCTTGATCTCTCGGTACCTGAATTCTCGGTAGACTTTGAGCTTTGACACCTGTCCTCCCCAAATGGATGGTCTCGATGCTTTTGGGACTTCGCAGGTTGTGAAGTCGAAGGACTCCTTTTCCTTTTGGTAAGACAAGGTTTAAACCTCACGCACCTTCTCTAGATCCGATGTCTCACGAACCTCAGTGCTATTTTTGACGGTTCAGATCCTCACTCTTGTTCTTTGATCCAGCGGCTCTCAGGCCACCACGCTCCAGATCCAACGGTCTAGATTCCTTCAGGATTTCGTAAACCGGAAGTTCGCGATGCAAGTGATCACAAAATCCCTTACTGATCCAAGTCCCAAACTCCGAAATGTCAAAATTCAACCACGCAATTTCAGGATTTCGTGAACCGACAGTTCGCGATGCAAGCGGTTCCACACCTCTGTCCGATCCAAACCCTGAACTTTGAAATGTCGAGATTCAGTGCCTGATCTGACGGTTGTCGGGATTTTGTCACTTCTCTACGAAGTGTCTCCGACATACGTTTCTGCTGGCCTCCTGCGCACACCTCCCGGAGGTAGAACTCCGTGCGCTTTCCTGCGGATCCGATGGTTGTCGGTTCTCTGCACGAGATCTGAGGGCAGTTGTATCTCCCTTCTTAGCTTTGCGCTTCTTCCTTTTCCTTGGAATATCTCAGATGCTTCAAAGGCCCCGACCTTTTATTTATCTGTGAACCCCGTGACCTTGGGTCTCGCCTGCATTATGGAAAATGCTATTCCTCCTGAGCTTTGTTTGCTATGAAACCTCAAAGGGTTTCTCTCGACCTCTGCACTCCTTGCCGGGTACTTGCACACAACCATGCTATCCGTCCTAAGATTCAGAACTCAAACCTCTAAGGGACTCAACCCTTGACTTCTCCCTCAAATGGAGATGGGTTCCTTCTTGACAACCTCCTTCTCAAGCACTCCTTGCTGAGCAAACAAAGTATTTAGCAACTCTGTAAGTTTCTTCTCTTCAACACTTCTCCTCTATGAACTCGAAAGAGTTCCTTGTGTGCACGCTTGCACTAACTCAATGCCTGCCTAGAAGAGTTCTCCAGAGTCCTCAGTGACTCTGTCTTCTTCTGAACTCGAAATAGAGTTCTTCTGTGCACTTACTCAATCCCCACTTGGAAGATCTTCCACAGAACCTTTAGTAGTTCTATTTTCTGTTCAAACTCAAAATAGAGTTCTTTCCCCAATGCACCCTGTGCATTCGCTCAATGCCCGCCTGACAGAGCTTCTACAGAACTTTCAGTAGTTATGTCTTCTTCTGAACTTGAAATAGAGTTCTTTCTTGTGCACTCCTTACACTTCTGTTTGTGAAGGTCCAATGCTCTCCCTCTTGAGATTTCCTGAGGCGGTCTTGCCTCTGTCAATGCACACCTTGCGGACTCTATGCACTCCTTATACCTAGAAACTCCAAGACATGAAGAAATCGAAATTCTGCAATTACTTCACCAGTTATGCATTCAAAACAAGAAATGCATAAAAAAAAGTAAACACACACAGACAGTTCACGACAGGAAAAAATGCTCTTCTATTAATCTGTATGTCTGTAAAAAATGTTTATAATGGCTAGACTATAACAAGTCTCAGCTCTTTTCCTGAGACCTCTCTACCTGAGATCCCTCCTCCTCTCCTAACTCTCTATCTGAATCTCTAATTCTCTACTCTCTAAACTTCATAATTACAAAGAGGGCTCTCTCACGAGCTTATCCTCCGCCTCACCATCTCTTAGCCATCGCTCTCACAGAGAGGCTCTCTATGGCTACATTACAAAAAATGAGTGTCCAGGCCTGACTACGACTTGGGCTTGTTACAGGTAACCATTAATGGAAACCTCAGCCACTACCTGAAAAAATATGCATCTTGGAATTAAGAGCCTTACAACACGAATCCCCAAATGGGATCTGATTTCAAAATTTTGAAAAACGAGAGGGCTTTGCCTCTCTCCCTCATGTATGCACGTTGAATGTGCTAGCTAGATGGAGATTAGGCAGAGTTGGAGTGATTCTCCTGCATCATACTCCTCAGCTAGAAAAATCATGATCTCCTCTGCATCTCTGTTGAAATCTACCTGGATCCCAAACTGCTTTTTGGAGATGTCCATCTGCTCCTCTTCTTTGTTGTTTCTTTTGTTGCTGCTTTGTTGCTCTTGCAGACTCCCTTCTTCTCAGCTTCTCATTACTGGCATTCTCTACTGATGAATTCAAAATCAACCTTCTAATCTCTTCTATCACCTCGTTTAGTTGATCCCATGGTTGGTTCTTTGTATGTAGTATCCTTAGATACAATTCTCTCATATCAGTGGGTAGATCATCATGATCCCCCCTATTTTTTTCCTCTTCTGTGGCACTAGCTGGACACGCTGTTGTAGACTCTAGCTCTGCAGTCTCCTCACTGAACTATTGCTCAGCTTCTTCCTTTGGAAGTTCTGTCGTTGCCATTTCTCTGTGTGTTGGCTGAAGTCCAACTTCTTCCAGCTGCTTCGTAGGCTAGTATGCTCCTCCACCTTCTGCTACATTCCTTGGCACTACAGTCATCATCTGTTTAGCTCCCTGGCTGAAAATTCTGAGCGATTCCTCATAATGCTCCTCTGTTAGTATTTTCATGACTGTCTTCTCATGGTAGTCATCTACTGGCTCTGGATGGTTCAACCAATCGTCCAACATATCCCACTCCATATCCCATGGAGTGAGCATCTTTTTTGTATGCTCCTCTTCTGTTGGGGAAAACATCAATGTCTACTCCACTTCTTCCTCCATGACAGTCTCTGTTGGTTGTCCTCCTTCTGTTGTTGTTTCTGCAACGCATCTTCTGGCCTCAACTGGGCTACTTGGTAGGAATACCTCAATTCGTCCAATGATCATAATGTTCTCCTGATCTTCTCCTGTGAGCACTCCTTGCTGACCTGAACTCTCCTCTGAGTTCATGAGACTTTCACGTATCCTCATCTTTTCCCCCTTTCCCACCTGACATCCTAGGAATTTCTTGTTGTCCACATAGCAGTCTATGAGACTGACTGGTCCCATCTAGATCAACACTCCTTGTTGATATGAACTCACTCCTGAGCTCATTTTTTCCCCCTTGCCCACCTGGAAGTATGGGAGTTCTATGCTACCCACTTGGCAGTCTATGAGATCTTCTGCCAATCTCATACCAATGCCCTCTTGTCAATATGAATTTCCCTTGATGTACTCCTGACAGTCTATGATATCCTCCAATGATCTCATCTAATTTACCACCTGGCAATTGGAAAATTCATCCCTTCCCTCCTGGCAGTTTATGAGATCTGAAACTGATCTATCTTCCTCATCACTGAGGATTTCTCCAACTTCTGGCTCACAGATGCAAACCAGTTCTTTTTTACTAAGGTTTTCATCATACCTCAACCACTTCTTCAACAGCCTTTGCTGTATTTTGGCCATCAACTCCTTGACTGGCCACTTCACCTTTGTTTTCATGGGCCATTCATATACCCATCGTGCTTCTACATTCTGCTGCACCCATGGTGTTAGCTCTTCCACCCTCGCTCTTATCTCATCAAGTTCTTTATCCATCTCTGCACTACTCATCTGTTGGTGGTCTCCTCTTCCACCACGCTCATGGCCTTCAGTAGCCATTTCCTTATTCCTGTCTGCCCTCCTGGAAAACCTGTTGTTTACTCTGCCACTGAGAGTATCTTCATGTCCTCCTACAGCTCACCTGGTTTTCCACTGATTGTCGCACACCTTGCAACAATCACCACAATGCTCTAACACTTTGCTTCTTTCACCTACTGCATTCACATGAATCTTTGCTTCTGATTCCACCTATTGTCATCACAATTTCTCCCACCATCTCTTCTTTGTTTGTTGTCTGCAGAAAAGTAATGACCTCCTCTCTTTCTCTTTCACTTGAAATCTACATGCAAAATTATCATCTCTGATACCACATGATGCAGTGCCCCTGCCTTAGCAGGTTTCTGCTGACCTCCCGGTCTCTGGATTGATCTACTTCCGAGATGAAATGGCTCTTCGGGCTCCTGCTGGAACCCCTTGAGTCGAATCCATAGGTCCCCTTTTTCCTCCTGGCACAGGCCTTGAGAAAACCTATGCACATGCCTCTTCTTCGATGCTCTTCTCTGTTCTGCAATCATCGCACTTCGGCCTTTCACATTTCGGGACTTCGGGACTCCTGAATGCTAGTCCTCCAATTTCTTGTCTCCCCAACTCCCGATTGTCGAAACGCTGAAAAGAACTTAGCCTTTGTATTAGCCCTTAGCCTCTGTCTATGTGACCACGTCCTGTGACCATGCGCTTTATGCCAAAGTGCTTATCGACTTTTCGCGATTCAGGGAATCGTGATGCAAGTGATGCTCCCTATCTTCTGTCCTCTGAAATGATGAAACCCGAAATAGGGTCTAACTCCATGTCTCTTCTCTTAAGCCGTTTTCCATACAACTAGTCCCGTGATCTGGCACTATTCCTCTGAGCGCTTTTCGGGACTTCGTGACTCCAGCTGCAACATTCCTTGGCCTTTCAATCTCCTGGGTCCTGAAATGTTGAAGTACTACCCATGACCACGGTCCACCTTTTGGGATTTCACGATTCGCAATTTCACGAATCTAGCTGCGATGATTCCAGGTCCTTCAGTCTTCCAGACCCCGAAGTGCCAATTCTCCCCTGGACAATCAACGCTTCAGATCTGCCCGAATGGACGATCCTTGTTCAATCGTGATCCCTCCTTTCATGATTTTGGGAGCTGGAACTTCTTGTCTCGCAACTCCTTCCTCCTCGATCTCTCGATACCCAAATTCCCAGTAGACTTCGATCTTTGACACCTGTCCTCCCCAAATGGACAGTCTCAATGCTTTCAGGACTTTGCAGGTTGTGAAGTCGAAGGAATCCTTTTCCTTCTGCTAAGACGAGGTTTAAACCTCGCGCACCTTCTCTGGATCCGATGGCTCATGGACCTCAGTGATAGATCTGACGGTTCAGATCCTCCCTCTTGTTCTTTGATCTAGCAACTCTCAGGCCATCGTGCTCCAGATCCAACGGTCTAGATTCCTTTGGGATTTCATGAACCAGAAGTTCGCAATGCAAGTGATCCCAAAATCCCTTGCTGCTCCAAGTCGCGAACTCTGAAATGCCGAAATTCAACCACGTGATTTCGGGATTTCGCGAACCAGAAGTTCGCGATGCAAGCGGTTGCGCACCTCTGTCCGCTCCAAACCCCGAACTTTGAAATGTCAAGATTCAATGCCTGATCCAATGGTTTTCAAGATTTCGTCACCTCTCTACGAAGTGTTTCATTCGTTTGTTTCTGCTGCTCTCCTGCGCACACCTCCCAGAGGTTAAACTCCGTGTGCTTTCCTCTGGATCTGATGGTTGTTGGTTCTCTGCATGAGATCTGACGGAAGCTATAGATCCCTCTTGAGATTTTCACTTCTTGAATCTTCCTTTTCCTTGGAAGATCTCAGACGCTTAAAAGGCCCTGACCTTTTCTTTCTTTGCAAACACCGTGACCTTCGGTCTCGCCTGCGTTTTGAAAAATGTTGTTCCTCCTGATCTTTGTTTGCTCTAAAACCTCAAAGGGTTTCTCTCGACCTCTGCACTCCTTGCAAGGTACTTGCACACAACTGTGCTATCCATCCTGAGCTTCAGAACTCATATCTCTAAGGGACTCAACCGTTGCCTTCTCCATCAAATGCACATGGGTGCCTTCTTGGAAACCTCCTGCTCAAGCACTCCTTGCTAAGCAAACAAAGTATTCAACAACTCTGTAAGTTTCTTCTCTTCGACACTTCTCCTCTATGAACTCGAAAGACTTCATTCTATGCACACTTGCACTAACTCAATGCCCGCCTAGTAGAGTTCTCCAGAGTCCTCAGTGACTCTATCTTCTTCTGAACTCGAAATAGAGTTCTTCTGTGCACTTACTCAATGCCCTCCTGGCAGATCTTCCACAGAACCTTCAGTAGTTATGTTTTCTGGTCGAACTCAAAACAGAGTTGTTTCCCCAATGCACCCTGTACATTCGCTCAATGCCCGCCTGACAGAGCTTCTACAGAACTTTCAGTAGTTATGTCTTCTTCTAAACTCGAAATAGAGTTCTTTCTTGTGCACTCCTTGCACTTCTATTGGTGAAGGTCCAATGCTCTCCCTCTTGAGATTTCCTGAGGCAGTCTCGCCTCTGTCAACGCACACCTTGCAGACTCTATGCACTCCTTGTACCTGGAAACTCCAAGACAGGAAGAAATCAAAATTCTGCAATTACTTCACCAGTTATGCATTCAAAACAAGAAATGCATAAAAACAAGTAAACACACACAGACAGTTCACGGCAGGAAAAACTTCTCTTCTATTAATCTGTATGTCTGTAAAAAAAATTTACAATGGTTGGACTGTAACAAGTCTCAGCTCTTTTCCTAAGACCTCTCTACCTGATATCCCTCCTCCTCTCCTAACTCTCTATCTGAGTCTCTAATTCTCTACTCTCTAAACTTCCTAATTACAAAGAGGGCTCTCTCACGAGCTTATCCTCCACCTCACCATTTTTGAGCCATCGCTCTCATAGAGCGTCTCTCTACAGCTACATTACACAAAAGGAGTGTCCAGGCCTAACTACAACCTGGGGTTGTTGCAGGTAGCCATTAACGGAAACCTCAACCACTACCTGAAAAAAGATGCAGCTTGGCATTAATATCCTTACTACACGAATCCCCAAATGGGATCTGATTTCAAAATTTTGAAAAACAAGAGGGCTTTGCCTCTATCCCTCATGTATGCATGTTGAATGTGTTGGTTGGCTGGCGCTTAGGCTGAGCTGGAGTGATTCTCCTGCATCACTAACCTTGACCATGGTTGACAATGGTTAACTGACAGTTGTTTTCCATAGATGACCATGGTTGGCCATGACCATGGTGGTCGTGACCATAGTTGACCATGACTATGGATGACATTAATACATTAATGTATATTGTAATGTGTTAATTAATTAATACATTACCAAAGTATTAATACATTAAAACATTAATAAAGTATTAATACACTAATAAAATAAGACAAATTTATAAAATAGTAATACAATATTAAAGTATTAATACATTAAAACATTAATAAAGTATTAATAAATTAATAATGTAATGTATTAGATAACATTCTCAACAATCAGAGATCACCAAATGACAAGCTAGGATTAGGATATAAGGAAAGTCTAAAAATTATCAAAGGTGAATCAGGCACCAACATGTCTACTAGTGAGAATCCTACAAGTTATGAAAATGTTCTCAAGGGAAACAACAGTCAACCTAACAAATCAAAAGATGACAATAAGAAGTAGTCAAAACTGGATCGACCCAACTATTCAAACAAATATGAAGCAAGGAAGCAACATGTGCCTAAATTTTATCAATCTCACACACAAATAATTATTCCTATAAGTAAGTTTTTCATTCCAAGATATCCAATTTTTTTCTATGGATATTTTTTCTCTTGTGGCAACTTTGGACATAAGGTTGTGAGTTGCAGGACTTTTAGACATAACATAAATGTATAAATGAGATTCAATAAACCTTGACTGTATATGTATTAAAATGTCGTATACACTCTACTAGATGACCTCGAATGTCACATATGCAATAATTTTGGACACAAGTAAAGTGAATGCAAAAGCAAGATGCTACATGTCTATAAGAAAGATAGAGAAGAAGATTTTGGAAAGGTTTGGAGGAAGAAAAATAAAAACAAAGAAAATTGTGGACTCACTATATATGCCAAAAATAAAGAAAATCAATGGTATATTGATAGTGGTTTCTCCAAGCACATGACAAGAGACAAGAGTAATTTTGAATTCCTAACTGAAGAAAAAGGTGGTAATGTTACTTTTGGAAACAATGCTCTAGCTAGAATTAGGGGGAAATGATTTTTTGCACTAGATTAAGATAAGAAGGTAAAGACCAAAGAACAAAATGTGTTGTATGTAGATGGTCTAAAACATAACTTGTTGAGTGTAACTCAAACGTGTTACCAATGACACAATGTTATCTTTCATTCAAAAGGTTGTAAAGTAATGGATGTGAATACAGGAAATATTGTTGTTAAGGTAGTCATAACTTCAAGAAATGTGTATGTTCTAGAAGAAGACAAAGAAAAATGTTTCATTGGTAAAGTTGATGATTGTTGGCTTTGGAACAAAAGACTAGGTCATCTTATTTTTAATCATCTTGCTAAGCTAGGAAGAAAATATGTTGTGAGAGATATGCCCAAAATTTCGAAACCTAAGAATATTTTTTGTAAGTCATGTCAGTTTGGAAAGCAGTCAAGAGTTCAATTAAATGCAAGAGAACACTCTGCCACTCAAATTATTTAGTTGATTCATACAGATATATGTGGCCCCACTAGTACACAATCACCTCAAGGTGAAAGATAATTTTTTTATTATTATTGATGACTATACCATAATGTGTTGGGTTGGATTGTTATTATTATTGATGACTATACTAGAATGACTATACCAGAGTGAGATTGTCGCACCCTAGTAGTATTGAGAGGGGCGATGACCACATGCCATAGTTGCAACCTTCATGCATCGGAAGCTATGGCAACCCTTTGAAGCACACCCACAGGGCACTTACATCGACAGCTACGACGGTTTTAAAAATTTTATGAGGGCACTCGCGTATGTTTTTTGAAGTTGAAAGTTTTTTAAGGTATGGTTTTTTTTAAAGGGTATGAAGTTTTTTGTATAAAACAAACGAGTGGATGATGCTATAAAAATTATTATATGCATATTATAATGCATAAATTCAAGTGGTGAATTTCTTAAAAAGGTGAATCTTTTTCTCAAAAGATTTTTTTTTATTAAACCTTTTTTATATTACTAAAGGCTTTTTGGATTAAACCTTTTGTTTTTAAATTTTTATTCAACATTGAGTAAGATCATTCCTCCATATAAGGGCCATTGGTTATTATAAGCACTGATGTTTTTTATGTTTCCTCTAATGGAAAAGATGCATAGTGCTAAGTTCAAAATTGAGAAGTTCAATGGTAAGAACAATTTGAGATCTGGAAGGTTAAGATGCACGATTTTCTCATGCAACAAGTCCGTGTGAAGGCGCTTTTGGGAAAAGAAAAGAAACCTGTGACCATAAAAAATGATGACTGGGATGATATGGATGCGAGACCACTGAGTGCCATATGCCTATGTTTGGTCGACGATGTATTGTTCAACACTTTTACAGAGAAGACAACAATCGGTTTGTGGTCAAAGATGGAAAGCCTGTACATTATGAAATCCCTGACGAACATGATCTTCCTGAAAAGACAATTGTATAGTTTGCGCATGAAGGAAGGTATGAAAATAGTTGATCATTTACTACTTTTAATACTCTTTTAGTCCAGTTGACTAGCATGGGAGTGGAATTCAAATATGAAGATAAGGCAATTACATTATTGTGTTCTTTTCCCACGTCATGGGATCATTTTGTTACCTCTATTAGTTTTAATTCAATAGAAACTATTGAGTTTGATGATATTGTTGGAGCTTTATTGTCTGAGGAAACAAGGAAGAAATCCAATTCAGGAACCTCTACATCTGAGGCGATGGTGATAAGAGGAAGACCTAAAGAAAGAGGACATGGTCAGAGGGATTTATCTCGATCAAAGTCGAAGGGAAAAAAGAGCAAGCTTAAGCTT
Organism: Picea engelmannii; assembly: GCA_009831015.1. NCBI lineage: Eukaryota > Viridiplantae > Streptophyta > Pinopsida > Pinales > Pinaceae > Picea > Picea engelmannii. Next base: position 214,853 of record ML779968.1, read on the forward strand.
AAGTTTGAACTGGGATCTTGTCAGTTATAACCTTCTTTAAGCATGAAACATGGAAAACTAGGTGTACTCGCGAAGATGCATGAAGCTCCAATTTGTATTCCATGGTACCAATCGAATGGTCAAGAGGGATCTGGGACTTCGAGGGTTTTTGTGTTACCAAACCTCTGTCCTCCCAAAGTGGTCAACGTCAGGCTCACAATATCGTAGATCCGATGGTCGGGATAGTTCTCGGGCATCCTCAGATCTACGGCCCAAATTAAGTTCGAGACTTCAGGACTTCAGGGAAATAACCTCTTGTGCGGAAAATATGCTCAATTCGTCGGACCCACGAAGTCCGAAGGACTCTAAGGTTTAACACCTGCGTTCCTTCTTCAGATCCGACGATCGTGAAGAAATTTGGCCCCTCCTGAACTAATCTTATCCATTCATCTTCCAAACAAAAGGATCTCTCCTTTCGAGGCTTGAATCTCGCTATCCTTCATGAGCATTGTTAGCTCATGAAGTACTTAGGTATTTTGCGCTATTTCTCCTGAACTTAACACTTAGATAAATCTTCCGCGCACCCCTTGCACTCATTTATCAACTCTAGAAATTAAGGGCGTTCTCGATCTCTGCCTGCCTCATAGAGACTTTGTGCATACATGCACTACCTCTCCTAAGCTTAACATACTCCTTCCTTCAGAATGACTAGGAGTTTCAGTGTGCACACGTGAGGCTATGCCTAAGGTCTACAAATTCACAGTTGATTTATTTTAACTTGAGGCACCATGGGACTCATGAATTTACATGTACCATCCAGAGAATTCCTTATTTTCTTAAGTACACAATTAGGTAAAATTAAATGGATACAGTATAACCATTGAGAAAACATGCAAATCCATGCAACATTCATAGGATATACAACTTTAATTCACAATTACATCTTAAATACACAGGATATGAGAATACTCTCAGATATTTCTCTGTCTGTCACGACCTCGACGAGGTTTATCATATTCTTCCTCAGCATCAAGTTCGTGGCCTTTGGCTCATTCTCTACTGGTGAGTTCCTCACATTATCCACTCTTCTTTTTATTCTCTTGCGTGCCTTTCACACACATCCCTCCTATCTTGTTCCTTCTGTCAGAAGGAAATTTGGGTTAGTCTAGGTATGCAACACCCTATGGTACTTCGGGTTGACCTTCTGTAGCTAGACCATGCTTCCATTGATGGGGTAGTTGATGGTTCAACCACCAGTCCTTTTATTATTAACTGATCTCTTATAGTTTTCACATTATTTCCTCTAATGATATCATGGCTAGTATTTTCAAGGCTTCACCCCCATAGTCAGTTATTGGAAATTCAATCAATAATAGATTTACACTGCTCCCATGCCACAACATGGTAATCCTAATTAATGATTAATTACAAGTTGGGGGAAACAAGGGTGTTACACACCCCCACTCACTTTTGTTGTTTTTACTTAAATCTAGGAGATTTATTAATTAATTAGGTTAAAATTTTCATAATGGAGTATATTCATCTACTCGTAACATTGGATTGGCTAATAAATCTAGTATTGCAGTATAGTTTGGAAATGAGTGTGTAGCCTTGTGAGCCCGAGCCTTTGGAGGAGCTTCGGGAAGTGACTACTAAACTTCCCTGGTAAATCTCACCTATTTCTCTTTGTCTCTTGATTCCTCCATATGGGTGATATACATGAAAATCACTCTTCATGGTGTGACAGGATCTTTATGGACATTCCTTCGGATGAAGCTCAATTTCTGAGCCTTCTACCGAAGCTGATGAATGCCAAGAACACCATAAATATTGGGGTGTACACCAGTCACTCACTTCTCATCGCATCCCCTACCTTACCTGATGACAGAAAGATAATTCATATCCCTTTTCATAATCATAGTGGACTCACTGAATAAAAGGAAATATTCATTTATTGGATTAAAGTTTTAGTTATTTGTTGTTGTTTTTTAAATTTTGATGATTTAGAGTTTTTTAAAATGCACTATTCTTTCTAAAAATAAAATTTTATATTCATCAATCCATTGTGAAACATAACTTTCGACAAAATTATTTCAAACATAAAAATCTAAATTGTCCACTTATTACTGTTTAAATTTAGAGAATAAGAGTTAAATTGTCTACTTGGTAACTTAGTTTAGTCTATCCATTCAATGAGCAGATTTCCAAACAACAAAACTTAATGTTTGCATGTTGGAGAATTCATTGATGAAAGTTGGCATGACAGATAATCGTGATGGACACTAGGAGAGAGACTTCTGAGATGGGGTTAACTATCATTGAGATAGTTGGAGCTAGCCACAAAATTGACTTTAGAGAAGGCCGTGCTATGCCATTTCTCGATGAAATGCTTAAGAATGTATGTATTATGAAGGATAATAGAATTTTGTAATATGGAAAGTTTGATGGTTTGTGGATGAAATATTTAACACTAATAAATTGAGTGGGTGTCTGTTATTGTGGGAGATGAACGGGTCCTTTTATTTTGTATTCATGGACGTGGACAAACATAACTATCTTAACTACCACAAGTGACTCACCAATCTCATGAAGATTATGGGAGTGATTTCCTATGACAACACTCTCTAGAGAGGAACCATTGCAACTCACCCCGAAGGTCCGAAGGCTTCATCCATGTCAAACGTTTCACATTGGAAGTGAACAAGGTCCTTGTCGATGATGATGATTAACAAGGTGAAATTAAAGTATTGATTATGATGATTATTAACATTAATGGAGACCAATTGGTCTATTGGACCTTAAGAAGGTAAGAGATTACTTCAATTTCACTGAAATTGTATTTCTATGATAAAAAAAACATTGAGAGAAGCTCTCTAAGATCACCATAGTTTTGACGACTTAGGAGGACTAGGAAGGTCCATAATGTGAGAGATATTTTTAAATTGGGATCTAATATGGGTATCGGGAGGGAAATCCAATAGGAAGTGTTTTTCATCTTCTACTTAGTGTCACAAAGGTAACAAATTCTCTCATCCGAGGGTGTTTTGGGAGTTCTCCAATGCCAAGTTTCACTGTGTACCTTGTGGGACTTTGTTCTTATTTTAGCAATGTTGATTTTCTTATTTTCAATTTTCAAAATTGAGAGGTAATTTTTTATCTTATAAATTAGGCTTGACTGATATCTTAGTTTCCTTTTACCCACTAATTCTTTATCACACCACATATTCTCCTTAAATTTATAAGTGATAATATTTGTAATATTATCGATATTCTACATGATGTTTTCTTCTTGTATTCCCCAACTATTTAAGTTAGTGTATAATGTAACATATTAAATGATTGATACATTAATAATGTAATGTATTAATTAATTATTACATTAATACATTGATAAAATATTAATACACTAATAAAGTAATACATTATTAAAGGATTAATATATTAATAATGTAATGTATTGATTAATTTATACATTAATACATTGCTAAAGTATTAATACACTAACAAAGTAATAGATTAATAATACATTATTAATGTAATAATGCATTAATAAATACATTATTAAAGTATTAATACCTTAATAAATATATTATTAAAATAGTAATACATTAATACATTATACAGTGTTAAAATATTAATACATTAATTGAAAATTACTATGGTTGACCATGAATATGGTTTACTTTGGGAAAGAAAGGTTCACTATGGTTGATATGTTTAATTATGGTTGACCATGATTATGGTTAACTTCAATAGACTTTCACCATGGTTCACTATGGTTGACCTTCACTATGGTTGATCTTCACTAACCTTGACCATGGTTGACAATGGTTAACTGACAGTTGTTTCCCATAGATGACCATGGTTGGCCATGACCATGGTGGTCGTGACCATAGTTGACCATGACTATGGATGACATTAATACATTAATGTATATTGTAATGTGTTAATTAATTAATACATTACCAAAGTATTAATACATTAAAACATTAATAAAGTATTAATACACTAATAAAATAAGACAAATTGATAAAATAGTAATACATTATTAAAGTATTAATACATTAAAACATTAATAAAGTATTAATACATTAATAATGTAATGTATTAATTAAGTAATACATTAATACATTACTAATTAACAAATTGTTAAAATATTAATACACTAATAAAGTAATACATAAATAATACATTAATAAAGTATTAATACCTTAATAAATACATTATTAAAGTAGTACAATACATTAATAAATTAATAATACATTAATTGACAATGACCATGGTTCACAATGGTTGACCATGGCCATGGTTTCTAATGGTTGACAATGACAATGACCATGACCATGGTTAAGTTTGGTAGACATGTTGCACATATGTTTTCTTTGATGTCAAAGTGGTCATGGACATGGTCAGTTATAGTGCAATAACAAACATAAGAAGTGCGTGGAAGGATTGAAGGACCAAAGGATCAATGGCACATAGAAGGGCTAATGGCGCAGAAGAAAATATGCAGGGTGCTTTGAACCAGTTCGACGAACAGTGCAAAGGAGTGTGCTGAGACGAAACTAGCGTGACAGAACGGAATATGACAGATTGTGTGGAAGATTGTGTAGAAGAAACTTTGGTGGGAACCTTGAGCGAGTGTAACAAATGACACGGTAGAATGTAACTAAATAAATCTTGTGTGACAAGCAACAACGTGGAATGTGACAAGATGAAAAAAGTGACTCGGTGTGTGCACTGCAGGGCAAGTGCAACGGGATGAAGGCACTCCAGGGCAAGTGCGATAGGATGAAGACTTGTGACTTGAGGTTTTGGCTCATATTCTATTTGCGCAGTAGATTCTCTACAGACCAAAATGTGAGTTGATGCATCATTCATGAAGAGATAATCTGATAAGACTCAGTTTTGTTGTTGGAGATGAGATGGAGCTCATTTGTAGGAATATTTGGTCTGTTTGATTTAGTCAAAGAATGTCCAGTTGTGACTAGATTTTGATCTGGTCAAGATTTTTCCACAATGTAACTATCATGCATTCACATACTTTATTTATACAGAAGTGTAACTGAAAGAAGTGTGTTCTGGTCAAAATGTGTGCATGATGTAACTATGATGCATCCACATACTTTATTTAGATAGAAGTGTAACTCACAAGAGTTTCATCTCGTCAAATTATGTCCACAGTGTAATTGTTATGCATCCACATACAGGAAGAGGAACTCAAAAAAAAACATTATAATTAGGATGTGCTCTGTTTGATTGATGCGCGGATGAAAAGAGAAGACAAAGTATTTTTAATTTTTTAAAGAAATTGAATCGGAGACTTATGAGATAAATTTTGGTAGAGAAAAGTTCAGTTCTGTAAAAATATTTCTTAAAGTAATTTCAGGGTGGAAGGGTGGTGCTACAATGAGTTGAAGCTCACAGAGGATTTGTGTCCTCATTATCTATGATAGGTTGGTGCCTGAGAGGATTAGTGTTGGGCTCTGGATTTGATACATTTTATTACAGATTCTTGGCTTCTTTCATGATTGGGTTGCTAAGATTTTCATACTTATGAAGTCTTCTTCTTATGGATTCTTGCAAAACCTTACTCATATGCCATGGCATTCTTTTGATATCATTGCAAACACTACTACAAGAAAATGCATCCATTTTCCTATCACTACTACTTTCAAACATCAGGCACTTCCAGCCGTGTGTACAAGCTACTAAACAGAGGTGTTTCAAATCTTATTAATGGTATCACTCATTGTAACAATGGAATGGCAATTTTTAGAAATCAAGATAATGATGAAGGATTTGTGCATTGGTTAAGCTATTTGTTTTCCTGGGTTCTGGACGTGGCCATCAAGAGTTTAAATGTTGAGCGCCATTCCTGGGATATTTGTCTCTTTAACATAATGTTGATACTAAACAAAACTCACCAGTATCAGGTACCAGCTCACACCCAGTGAAGATATCAACGAAGCTGCTAAATTTACCTAGCTCTTAGAAGGTTTGGAAGGTTTGATAGGGAAATTGGATAAGTTCAAATGTGAGCCCGGAATGAAGTCCTATTACTGGACAATTCGGGATCTTTGTATGGGTTCTCTTTATGATGAGGCGTGGAGTGTTTTTGAAAGAATGGACAAGGCTGGCCATTATCCAAGTGCGTCCATTATTAGTAAGATTATTGTATTGTTTTGTAAAGGCCAGCGGCCTAATGAAGCCCATGCCATTTACCTGAAGGCAGTTGAGAACAAGAAGTTTCCGAGGCATCGTACCATATATGCCCTGGTTTGGTCTCTTTGCGTTGTAGCAGAAACACCAGAGGTTGCTGCTGAAATTGTAAAGTCAATCAAGAAGGAAAATATGTAATGCTAATCATGTGCGCCACTCCTGCTTAGTGGTTATTCAGTCCCTCTGCAAAAAGCAGCAGATAGAAGAAGCTCAAACAATTCTATTGTGGATGATAAGTATTGGAATGCCTCTCGACAATTTTATATATAATGCACTCATCACTGGCCACTGCAAAGCAGAAAAGCCAGACGAGGCGATTCCATTGCTTGAAGAGATGCCTGAGAGACATCTTAAGCCTGATATGTATGCTTATTAGAGTCGGTTGCAAACTTAATGATATCGCCTATCTTAAGGGGCGCATAAGCATTCGGTTGCACATGTAATCATGCTTCTCAAGAGACACGGGTAAAGGCAATCTTAAATCAATTGAGTGTGTAAAACGTGTCTCATTCTCCAGTAAACCGTTTTGTAACTACTTGGGCGCAAAGCCATGCATTGTGGGGGATCTGAAACGTTATATACAGAGCTTCTATGCTCGGAAGGGAGATAAACGGAGCATAGGCTAGATAGGAGAATGGAACAGAGATTAATCTCCAAGCATTTGTATTGTTCTTCTTTTCAATAAAGTAGTTAAGAGTTTCATTGATACGATTTCTGTCATTGTGAGTTTGTTGTTAGTTATATTTAATATGCATTGAGTGAGCCAGTCTGTGGACAGAGGAGGCAGGGCCCCCTTTGATTGAAACAAAGTTGGAGATGTATGTTTAGATCCAGATTTGAATATCATCTTTCAGCCGTTTTCTCATTGGTTTAATAGAACAGAAGTAGCATTTCATTTGATTGCAACAGAGGGTTTAGTATTTCAAGATTCAAGTTTAGATGTTATCTTTTCAGCCATTGATTAACAGAAATAGCGTTTCCTTTGATTGCAATAGATAGTTTCATTGCATTATAAAATAGAAGGTCGATAAGTTGTGTGGAGTGATAAGTAGCAGAATCTTAATTGTTTTTAGTCATCAGTGTGCAGTAGACCTTTTACATGCATATACAGAGCAGTTTTATGAAGTTAGTATAGGTTAGTACAGAGTAGTGCAGAATGAGTGCAAGTCAGTACAGAGTAGTGCCGAACAAAGTAGAGTACAGTAGCTTCTTTCAACAAGTTTCTTTTAGCAGTTCAGAGATTAGTTTGGCATCCTTTAAACCCCCTCTTCAGCCCTGCATTTCCTGTGCCGGTTCCTCTAAGTCTACCTTCCCGAGTTGACAATTAAATGTTGATTTACATGGTATATCTGCAGCTCGACAATTAGTGTCCTCATTGTTTGTGATAGTTTGGTTTGTGTGAGGATTGGTGTCCTCATTTGTGAGAGGTTGGTGCCTGAGATGATTGGTGTCCTCATTATCTGCAACAAGTTGGTTCTTGAGAGGATTGGTGTCCTCATTATTTGTGACAGGTTTGTACCTGAGAGGATTGGTTTCCTCATTTGCGACAGGTTGGTGCCTAAGAGAATTGGTGTCCTCATTTGTGACAGGTGGGTGCCTTTCAAGCTGAATAATTGTAAATTATAAGTTGGTGCTTGCAGAAGAACATAAATAAAGATTATTTGGGGTTTTCTCCCACATTGGGTTTCCACATAAAATTTCTAGTGTAATGTGTTTTTTGTGTTCTACATGTACTGCTAATTAAGTAAGCACTTCTAAGCAACTTTAATTTGTTGCAAAGGAAAGAAAATTAAGAAATATGATGCAATATTGATTCACCCCCCTCTCGGTATTGTTGTAAGTTATAACAATTGGTATCAAAGTGCATGTACGTTAAATAACAATCTAACACTTGGAAGGAATATCACACAGAAACTATGTCAAGTCAAGACTATTTTTATTCTTTAACCATACCTTCTATATTCAATGGAACAAATTTTTCATTTTGGAAAATCAAAATGAAGACCTACTTGATTTCTCTTGGTATAGAAATCTGACAGATTGTGGTAGATGGTTATAAAATCCCAACTACTCTTCCAACTGATGAAGTTGGTAAGAAAAAATTCTACAGTAATGCAAGAGATATGAATGCCATCCAAGCAAGACTTGCAAAAACATAATTTCTCAAAGTAATGCAGTTGGAATCCGCAAAGAAAATATGGCACAAACTAGTAAAAAGTTATGAAGGAGACGAGAAAGTAAAGTTGGTCAAACTTCAATCTTACATAATGCAATTTGAAAACCTAAGAACGAGTGAAGATGAAAATGTTGCAGGTTTCTTTCTCATAGTAGATGAGACTATAAACAATATTAAAGGGCTAGGTAAGAAGATTGAGGAAGCTATAATAGTTTAGAAGGTAATGAGATCTCTTCCCTCAAGACTTGATGGAAATATTTATGCTATAGAAGAAATGCATGAACTAGATAAACTAACTATGGAAATGTTGCATGTAATTCTAACTTCTTATGAGATGAGGACTAGGAAAGAGAAATGATGCAAGAGCATTCCTCCAACTCAGCATGAGCGCCAGCCAGCTAGCACATCTAGCGCACATCCATGAAGGAGAGAGGCAAAGCCCTCTCATTTTTCAAAATTTTGAAATCCAATCCTATTTGGGGATTTGCGTTGTAAGTATTTTAATGCCAAGCCACACCTTTGTACAGGAAATGGTTGAGGTTTCCTTTAATGTTTACCTGCAACTAAGTCCAAAGTAGTCAATCCTGGACACATCCATTTATGTAAATGTCACCGTAGGATCTGCTCTGTGAGAGCGATAGCTCAGAAACAGTGAGGTGGAGGATAAGATTGAGAGAACCCTCATTTTGTAATAGAGAGAATTAGAGTAATAGGAAATCAGGTAGAGATAGAGAGTAGAGAGTCAGGAGGAGAGAAACCAGAGAAGAGAGGTCTCAAAAGAAAGAGCTGAGACTTGATACAGTCCAGCCATTGTAAACACATCTGTATAGGCATTTTTTAATTAATAGAAGAGCAATTTTTCCTGGAATGAACTGTCTGTATATGTTTACATGGTTTCATGCATTTTTCGTTTTTAATTCATAACCGGTGAAGTAATTGATAAGTTTCAATTTCTTCCTGTCTAGGAGTTTCCGAGTGTAAGGAGTGCACAGAGTCCGCAAGGTGTGCGTCAACAGAGGTGAGACAACCTTAGGAAAACTCAAGAGGGATAGTGTTGGATCTTCACCAACAGAAGTGGAAGGAGTGCACAGGAAAATAACTCAGTCTCGAGTTCAGGGAAGACAGAACCATTGAAGGTTCTATGGAAGATCTGATAGGCGGGCATTGAGTGAATGCAGAGGGTGCATTGAGGAGAAATCTATTTTGAGTTCGATGAGGAGACAGAACTACTGAAGGTTCTGTGGAAGCTCTGTCAGGGGAGCATTGAACAAGTGCATAGAGTGCATAGAAGAACTCTATCTCGAGTTCAGAAGAAGACAGAACTAATGAAAGTTATGAGGAAGCTCTGCCAGCCGGGCATTGAGAAAATGCACAGGGTGCATTGAGGAGAACTCTATTTCGAGTTCGAAGAGAAGACAAAATGACTAAGGATTCTAGGGAACTCTGCCAGGATGGCATTGAGTTAGTGCAAGTGTGAACAGGAGGAACTCCTTTGAGTTCAGAGAGAAGAAGTGTCAAGGAGAGACACTTACAGAGTTGTTGAATACTCTATTTTCTCAGTAAGGAGTGCTTGAACAGGAAGTTGCTAAGAGGGCACCAATCTCCATTTGAAGGAGAAGGCAAGGGTTGAGTCCCTTAGAGGTTCAAGTTCTGAAGCTTAGGACGGATTGCACAGTTGTGTGAAAGTACCCTGCAAGGAGTGCATAGGTTGAGAGAAACCCTTTGAGGTTTCAGAGTGAACAAAACTCTGGAGGAACAACGTTTTCGTGAAAACAAGTGAGACCCAAGGTCACAGGGTTCACAGAGAAAGAAAAGGTCGAGGCCTTTGAAACTTTGGAAATATTCCAAGGAAAAGGAAGAAGCACAAATCTTAGGAGGGAGCTACAACTGTTGTCAGAACTTGTGCAAAGACCCGACAACTGTCGTATCTGGAGGAAGGTGCAAAAAGTTTAATCTCTGGTATGGTCGCGCAGGAGAGCAGCTGAAGATCAATGGTGGAGACACTTCATAGAGAAGTGTTGAAATCCTAACAACCATTGGATCAGGAAAAGGCATTGAGTTTCGGCATTTCAGAGTTCAGGGTTTGGAGCGACCAAGGAGTGTGGAGTCGCTGCATCGCAAACTCCCGGTTTGGGAAATCCAGAAAAATCGAGTTCAAAATTTCACCATTTTGGAGTTCGGGACTTGGAGAAGCAAGGGATCATGGAATCACTTGCATCATGAACTTCTGGTTCGCAAAATCTCGAAAGACTCTAGATTGTCGGATCTGGAGCACGGTGGCCTAAGAGCCGCTGGATCGAGGGTACGTGCATGAGGAGATTAGTCCTTGGGAGGTGTAGAGGAAGCGAGATCTGAACCGTCAAATATTGCACCAAGGACTGATAGTCGTTGGATCCGAAAGGAGGTGCACGAGGTTTAAACCTCATCTCAGCATAAGTAAGAGGAGTCCTTCAACGTCGTAACCTGTGAAGTCCTGAAAATATCAGGACCGTCCATTCGTTAGAAGGGCCACATGGCGGAGATCCATGTATTTTAGGGATTCAGGCATCGAAAGGCAGAAGGAGAGTAGCCTTTTCGACTTCACAACCTGCGAAGCCCCTAAATCATTGGGACCATCCATTTGGGGAGGACAGGTGTCAAAGATCAAAGTCTACTGGGAATTCGGGTACCGGGAGATCAAGGAGAAGGAGTCGCGAGACAAGAAGTCCTGGCTCCCGAAATCGCGAAAGGAGGAATTGTGATTGAACAAGGACCGTCCATTCAGGCAGATCTGGATTGTTGATTGTCCAGGAGAGATTTCGGCATTTCGACTCTGGGAGTTCAAAAGATAGAGATTCGTTGCAGCTGGAGTCACGAAGTCCCGAAAAGTGCTCAGAGGAGTAGCACCAGGTCACAGGACCGGTCATGTGGAAAGCGACTTAAGGGAAGAGACGAAGAGTTAGAACCTATTTCGGGTTTCATCAATTCAAAGGATAGAAGGCAGGGAAGAATGCCTGCATCGTGATTCCCTGAATCATGAAAAGTTGATAAGTGCTTTAGCGTTAAGCGCTCGGTCATAGGATGTGGTCACGTGGATGGAGGTTGAGGGATGTTAAGCCCTTTTTAGCATTTTGGCAACCAGTAGTTGGAGAGACAAGGAGTCTGGGAGAACTCGTATGCAATAGTCCCAAAATCACGAAACGCGGAAGGCCGAAGTGCGCAAAGGTGTGAAGAGGGAAGAGCGTCGAAAAGGTGGCGTGCGTGCAGGTTTTCACAAGGCCTATGCCAAGAATAGAAAGGGACCTGTGGATTCGATTCAAGGGGTTCCATTAGGAGCCCGAAGATCCATTTAGGCTCAGAAGCAGGTCGATCCAGAGACCAGGAGGTCACAAAACCCTGCTGAGGTGGGGTTCTACATCAAGTGATATCAGAGCCAAAAAAATTTCTACAAATCGTAGGAAAAATAGAGACGGTGAAGGACAAAGTCTGATGAAAACAGGTGGAATCAAAAGCAGAGTTTCATCTGTAAACAATAGGTGAAAGGAGCAGGGTGTTAAAGCTTTGTGGTGATTTTTGCAAGATGTGCAGTAACAAATAGACAACCAAGTCAGTTGTAGGAGGACATGGAGATGCTCTCAAATGCAGAGTGATCCATAGGCTTTCCAGGAGAGCAGGTGAAAGATGGAAATAGTTACTAAAGGTCAGGAGCATGGTGGAAGAGGATACCACCAGAAGATGGGAAGAGAAGAGATTGATAAAGAGCTCACTGAGATAAGAGAGAGGATGGAAGAGCTTGCACTGTGGATCCAACCGAATGCAAAATCACAGTAGGTGTATGAATGGCCCATGAAAATGAAGGTGAAGTGGCCAGTCAAGGAGTTGTTGGCAAAAATACAGCAAAGGCTATTGAAAATGTGGCTGAGATATGTTGAAGGCCTCAGTGACATAGAGCTGGTTTGCATCTGTGATCCAGAAGTTGGAGAAACCCTCAGTGATGAGGAAGAGAGATCAGTTTCGGATCTCATAAACTGCGAGGAGGGAAGAGATGAATTTTCCAATTGCCAGGTGGGCAATGAAATAAGATCATTGGAGGATCTCATAGAATTCCAGGAGGACAGTAGTGGAAATTCATGTTTCCAAGTGGGAAATGGTATGAGATTAGCTGAAGATCTCATAGACTGCTAAGTGAGCAACAAAAATTTCCCAAATTGCCAGGTGGGTAGGGGAATAGAAGTGAGACTGTCTGAAATTATTAGGAGCTCAGGAGTGAGTTCAGGTCAGCAAGGAGTGCTAATGGAAATGGGATCAATTGATCTCATAAACTACTTGGTGGGCAGCAGAAAACTCCCATACTACCAAGTGGGCAAGGGAGAGAAAATGAACTCAGAGGTGAGTTCATATCAGCAAGAGGATCTAACAAAGAAGGAAGATCAGAAGAGCATTCTGATCATTGGAAGAATTGAGATATTCCTACCACCTAGCCCAGTTGATGCAAGAGCATGTGTTGCAGAGGCAGCAACAGAAGATATAAAACCAACAAATACTATCATAGAGGAAGAAATGGAGCAGACACTGATGTCTACCCCATCATAAGGAAAAGAGCATTCAACCGAGTTGCTCAATTTTTTCAGCCAGGAAGATGAAACAGAAATGACTACAGCACTGGATCTTGTAGCAAAGGAGGTAGCAGACAACATGGATTTTTTTGATCTGTATGAAGAATTGGAAGCCCTGGAGAAGAGGATGATGGTGCAAATCTTACACATCCAACAGGTCAAGTTGGAGATAGATGGAGGAGCATACCAGCCCCAGGAGAAGCTGGAAGAAGTTGGGAGTATGTCAGCAAGAGAAATGGCAGTAGCAGAACTGCCACAGAAAGAAGCTAAACAACAGTTCAGTGAGGAGACTTCAGAGCTAGAGTCTGCAGCAGAGTGGCCACTTAGTGCCACAAAAAGAGATAAAGGTAGCAGGGGAGATCGAGCAGATATGCCCATTGAGAAGATAGAATTGCAGTAGAGAGGACTGCATACAAAGAGCTAGCCACTGTAGCATCTAGACAAGATGATTGAGGAAATCAGAAAGCTGATGTTGAAGTCAACAAAGGGAGATTCCAACGAAGAAAATCTGAACAGAGGAGAACCTGCAAGAGAAGTAGGGCAGCAGCAACAACAACAACGAAGTAGAGGAGCAGATGGACAACTCCAAAGAAAAATTTGGGATCCAGGTGGATTTCAACACTGGAGAAGAAGAGCTCATGATCAGGAGATCATGATTTTCCCAGCTGAGGAGTATGATGCAGGAGAATTGCTCCAACTCAGCATGAGCACCAACTAGCCAGCACATCCAACGTGCATCCATGAAGGAGAGAGGTAAATCCCTCTCATTTTTCAAAATTTTGAAATCCGATCCCATTTGGGGATTTGCGTTGTAAGGATTTTAATGCCAAGCCAAACCTTTGTATAGGAAGTGGTTGAGGTTTCCTTTAATGGTTACCTGCAACTAATTCTAGAGTAGTCAGGCCTGGACACATCCATTTATGTAAATGTAGTCGTAGGAGCCACTTTGTGAGAGCGATAGCTCAGAAACAGTGAGGTGGAGGATAAGCTCGAGAGAGCCCTCATTTTGTAATAGAGAGGATTAGAGTAATAGGAAATCAAGTAGGGATAGAGAGTAGAGAGTCAGGAGGAGAGAGACCAGAGCAGAGAGGCACTACTACATATTGTAAAAATTTCAACGTTTTATTTGCGGCGTTATGGACAAAATTGTCCATATTGTCGCAAAATAGAGGAAATTTATATAAAAAAAATTCATGTTTCTCGATAACGTCGCTCTTGCCACGTTAACATCGCTCTTGCCACGTTAACGTCGCTCTTGCCACGTTTTCCACTGGAACATCTCTCTTGCCACGTTTGTGAAGATGTATGTCGCAATTTCCATGTTAACGTCGGTCTTTCCACGTTAACGTCTCTCTTGCCACGTTTTCCACTGGAACATCGCTCTTGCCACGTTTTCCACTGGAACGTCTCTCTTGCAACGTTTTTGAAGATGTATGTCGCAATTTCCACGTTAACGTTTCTCTTGCCACGTTAACGTTGCTCTTGCCACGTTTTCCACTGGAACGTCGCTCTTGCCACGTTTGTGAAGATGTATGTCGCAATTGCCACGTTAACGTCGGTCTTGCCACGTTAACGTCGCTCTTGCCACGTTTGTGAAAATGTATGTCGCAATTGTGACATTTGCGAAACTAGGTTTTCCCCTCCAACGGTCACCTTAGTATGTTCACCAAGTCAAAATACCAACGGTCACTTAGGAATTTTTTACGTCGGAATTGCGACGTTACAAAATCTATAAATATGTTGCATTTGACGGATGTTGCGACAAGTTTGCTATAATAACGACGCTTCTTACTTCTTGAAGAAGAAGTAACGAGTAAACTGGAGTGCCAACAATGCAGTAAAGAGGATGCTCCAGTGATCTTTTAACAGAGGGAATCTTGCATCTTCACATGAGATATCATCAAGACAAGATGGTAGAGGAAAAGTATC
>ML779968.1:241866-273579 GCA_009831015.1 Picea engelmannii
GCAATATCCCACTTGGCTTGAGAGTGAAAGGCGAGATAGCATGGATGTTGAAGTGACTAAAGCTAAAGTGTGCACTGAAGGTTGCAAATAAGTTCTGTCTTTTCGTTGTCGTAAATTTAATTTTGAAGAAAATGTTAATGAAGGAGGAAGAAATTTCCATGTATGTCGTCACTAGCTGATACCTATATGACTTACTCCTCCTTTGGGCTTGGAATGACTATTAGGTCTTGATATTGATATTGTATTTTTTTTTAAATACCTACACAAAGGTGGAAATTGTGACGTCTTTCACTCTCTTCTCGTCGCTATTTCCACGTCCGAGACGTCTCTCTTTCCACCTCCAAGATTGTCGCTCCCATAGCAACCATATCGGAGCTAGTAACTCTTGGCTGTCGCTGTTGCCACCTAATGGACGTCGTTCTTGCGACGTTCAAGAGTGTCGCTCCCATAGCAACCACGTCGGAGCTAATACCTCCTCTCGTCGGTCTTGCCACCTTCAGAACGTCGCTCTTGCCACGTCTAAAACGTCTCACTTGCCACGCTTGAAATGTCGGTCTTGCCACCTCTGAAATGTCTCACTTGCCACGTTTGCAACGTCTCACTTGCCACGTTTGAAACATTGGTCTTGCCACGTTTGCAACGTCTCTCTTGCCAGGTTTGCAACGTCTCTCTTGTGACGTTTGAAACGTCGGTCTTGCCACGTTTGAAACGTCGGCCTTGCCACGTTTGAAACATTGCTCTTGCCACGTTTGCAATGTCTCTCTTGCGACGTTTGAAACGTCGGTCTTGCCACGTTTGCAACGTCTCTCTTCCCACGTTTGAAACGTCTCTCTTGCGACGTTTGCAATGTCGGTCTTGCCACGTTTGCAACGTCTCTGTTGCCACGTTTGAAACGTCGCAAGAGAGACGAAAATTAGGTCGTCGGAAAAACGACGTCATGTGAAACGTCGTTTGAGGGGGTCCGAGGTTTGTCGGTCTTTCGACAATAGAAAGTGGCAATTGCGTTGAACGCGCCGTCAGAATTTGACCCAAATGCAGTAGTGAGGTATGAAAAGAGAGAGTTGAGACTTGTTACAGTCCTGCCATTGTAAACACATCTGTATAGGAATTTCATAATTAATAGAAGAGCAGTTTTTCCTACCATGAACTGTCTGTATATGTTTACATGTTTTCATGCATTTTCTGTTTTGAATGCATAACTGGTGAAGTAATTGATAAGTTTCAATTTCTTCCTATCTAGAAGTTTCCAAGTGTAAAGAGTGCAGAGAGTCCGCAAGGTGTGCGTCAACAGAGGTGAGACAACCTCAGGAAAACTCAAGAGGGATAGTGTTGGACCTTCACTAGTAGAAGTGAAAGGAGTGCACAGGAAAAGAACTTTGTGTCCAGTTGAGGGAAGATAGAACCACTGAAGGTTCTATGGAAGATCTGCCAGGCGGGCATTGAGCGAATGCACAGGGTGCATTGAGGAGAACTATGTTTCGAGTTCGACGAGGAGACAGAACTACTGAAAATTCTGTGGAAGCTCTACTAGGTGTGCATTGAGCAAGTGCATAGAGTACACAGAAGAAATCTATCTCGAGTTCAGAAGAAGACAAAACTACTGAAAGTTATGAGGAAGCTCTACCAGCCAGGCATTGAGAAAATGCACAGTGTGCATTGAGGAGAACTCTATTTCAAGTTCGAAGAGAATATAGAATCACTGAGGATTCTAGATAACTCTTCCAGGAGGGAATTGAGTTAGTGCAAGTGTGCACAGGAGGAACTCCTTCGAGTTGAGAGAGAAGAAGTGTCGAGGAGAAACACTTACAGATTTGTTGAATACTTTGTTTGCTCAGCAAGGAGTGCTTGAGCAAGAAGTTTCCAAGAGGGCACCAATCTCCATTTGAAGGAGAAGGAAAGGGTTGAGTCCCTTAGAGGTTCAAGTTCTGAAGCTCAGGACGGATTGCACGGTTCTGTGCAAGTACCCTGCGAGGAGTGCAGAGGTTGAGATAAACCCTTTGAGGTTTCAGAGTGAACAAATCTTAGGAGGAATAACATTTTCCTGAACGTAGGCAAGACCCAAGGTCATAGGGTTCGCAAAGAAAGAAAAGATAGAGGTGTTTGAAACTTTGGAAATCTTCCAAGGAAAAGGAAGAAGTGCAAAGCTCAAGAGGGAGCTACAGCTATCGTCAGATCTTGTGCAAATACATGACAACCGTCGGATCTGGAGGAAGGTGCACAGAGTTTAAATTCTGGTATGGTCACGCAGGAGAGCAACTGAAGATGAATGGGGGAGACACTTCGTAGAGAAGTGTCGAAATCTCGACAACGGTTGGATTAGGCCAAGGCGTTGAATTTCGACATTTCGAAGTTCGTGGCTTGGAGAGGCCAAAGAGTTTGGAGTCATTGCATTGCAAACTCCCGGTTCGTGAAATCCTGAAAACTTGAGTTTGAAATTTCACCATTTCGGAGTTCGGGACTTGGAGGAGCAAGGGATCATGGAATCACTTGCATCATGAACTTTCGGTTCGCGAAATCCTGAAAGACTCTAGACCATCGGATCTGGAGCGCGGTGGCCCAAGAGCTGTTGGATCGAGGGTACATGCATGAGGAGATTAGTCCCTTGGACGTGCACAAGAAGAGAGATCTGAACCGTCAAATCTAGCACCAAGGACCGATAGCCATTGGATTCAAAAGGAGGTTCACGAGGTTATACATCATCTCAATAGAAGGAAGAGGAGTCCTTCAAATTCGTAACCCACGAAGTCCTGAAAAGATCAGGACCATCCATTTGTTAGAAGGGCCACGTGGCGAAGATCCACGTATTTCGAGGATTCAGACATAGAAAGGCAGAAGGAGAGGATCCTTTTCGACTTCGCAACCTACGAAGCCCCGAAAGCATCAGGACCGTCCATTTGGGGAGGACAGGTGTCAAAGATCAAAGTTTATAGGGAATTTGGGTACCGGGAGATTGAGGAGAAGGAGTCGCAAGACATGAAGTCTCGGCTCCCGAAATCGTGAAAGCAGGAATCACGATTGAACAAGGACCGTCCATTCGGGTAGATCTGGACCTTTGATTGTCCAGGAGATATTTCGACATTTCGGACTCCGGGAGTTCGAAAGACAGAGAGTTGTTGTAGCTGGAGTCGTGAAGTCGCTAATTGCGATGTCCCAAAAAGCGCTCAGAGGAGTAGCACCATGTCACAGGACCGGTCGTGTGGAAAGCGACTTAAGGGAGGAGTCAAGGAGTTAGACCCTATTTCTGGTTTTAACAAATCAAAGGATAGAAGACAGGGAGGAATGCCTACATCGCAACTCCCTGAATCGCGAAAAGAGGATAAGCACTTTAGCATTAAGTGTGTGGTCACAGGACGTGGTCACGTAGATGGAGGTTGAGGGAAGTTAAGCCCTTTTCGGTATTTCGGCAACCGGAGTTGGAGAGACAAGGAGTCCGGGAGAACTCGTATGCAATAGTCCTGAAATCCTGAAACAAGAAAGGCCGAAGTGCGTGAAGGTGTGAACAGAGAAGAGCACCGAAAAGGAGGCGTGCTTGCAAGTTTTCGTAAGGCTTGTGCCAAGGATAGAAAGGGACCTGTGGATTCAATTCAAGGGGTTCCAACAGGAGCCCGAAGAGCCATTTCAGATCAAAAGAAGATTGATCTAGAGACCAGGAGGTTGCAAAACCCTGTTGAGGTGGGGGGTCTGCATCAAGAAACCAAATCTAAAACACACAGTCTTCAAGCCATCATTCAATTCGTCAACATCTCAAAATCACGATTCAACAAAAGAATTCTCAGATGAAGAGAAATCTAATTTTGTAAGGAAACTAAAGAGGGGATCCGAAAAATATAAAGGTACATGTTACCATTCAAATTTTTTAATTGTGGTAAAGTTGGTTATTTTGCATCTAAATGGCCCTTCAAAGAAAACAACACCAATGAAAAAGAAAGAAAAGGAAAGGATAAACCTAGGGAGACTAAAAAGAAAAAATATTTTAAAAGTAACATTTTTTATTCAAAAGAGGATAGCAACAACTCTGCAGACATTGAAGAAGAAGAATATGAGTCAGATACAATTCAAGATGAAAAACTTCTCTTGGCATTAGAGTAACACAAATCTCATCAAGAAAAACCAGACACATAAGAGTGTGAAGTTGTAGTAGACATGGAAGGAGAACTCATTAGTGATCTGGAGGAAATCTCCTGACTCGAGAAAAAGAATAGACTAAGAAAAGAATTGTTATAGTTTTATAATGAAAAAGACAATCAGATAAGAAAATATATATTCATCTTAAAAATTAAGTTAGAAGAGGCCAAAAGAAGGGAAGAGATAATTATGAATTAGATAAAAGAAAAGGAGAGCACATGTGGCAAACTAGAAGTAGAAATATTGTCCTCAAGAAAAAATATAGATAAGTCCAATGCTCAAATGAAATTCATAAAAGGAGATGAAACTTTAGATAGCATTCTCAACAATCAGAGATCACCAAATGACAAGCTAGGATTAGGATATAAGGAAAGTCTGAAAATTATCAAAGGTGAATCAGGCACCAGCATGTCTACTAGTGAGAAGCCTACAAGTTATGAAAATGTTTTCAAGGGAAACAACGGTCAACCTAAAAAATCAAAAGATGACAACAAGAAGCAGTCAGAATTGGATCGACCCAACTATTCAAACGAATATGAAGCAAGGAAGCAACATGTGCCTAATTTTTATCAATCTCACACACAAATAATTATTCCTATAAGTTTTTCATTCCAAGGAATCCAATTTTTTTCTATGGATATTTTTTCTCTTGTGGAAACTTTGGACATGAGGTTGTGAGTTGCAGGACTTTTAGACATAACATAAATGTAGAAATGAGATTCAATAAACCTCGAATGTATATGTATCAAAATGCCCTCTACCCTCTACTAGATGACCTCGAATGCCACATATGCAATAATTTTGGACACAAGTAAAGTGAATACAAAAGCAAGATGCTACCTTTCTATAAGCAAGACAGAGAAGAAGATTTTACCAAGGTTTGGAGGAAGAAAAATAAAAACAAAGAAAATTGTGGACTCACTATATATGCCAAAAATAAATAAAATCAATGGTATATTGACAGTGGCTTCTCCAAGCACATGACAAGAGACAAGAGTAAGTTTGAATTCCTAACTGAAGAAAAAGGGGGTAATGTTACTTTTGGAAACAATGCTCTAGCTAGAATTAGGGGGAAATGAACTTTTGTAGTAGATGAAGATAAGAAGGTAAAGACCAAAGAACAAAATGTGTTGTATGTAGATGGTATAAAACATAACTTGTTGAGTGTAACTCAAATGGGTTATCAATGACACAATGTTATCTTTCATTCAAAAGGTTGTAAAGTAATGGATGTGAATACAGGAAATATTGTTGTTAAGGCAGTCATAACTTCAAGAAATGTGTATGTTCTAGAAGAAGGCAAAGAAAAATGTTGCATTAGTAAAGCTAATGATTGTTGGCTTTGGAACAAAAGACTAGGTCATCTTAGTTTTAATCAGCTTGTTAAGCTAGGAAGAAAATATGTTGTGAGAGATATGCCCAAAATTTCCAAACCTGAGAATATTTTTTGTAAGTCATGTCAGTTTGGAATGCAGTCAAGAGTTCAATTAAAGGCAAGAGAACACTCCACCACTCGACTTATTTAGTTGATTCATACAGATATCTGTGGCCCCACTAGTACACAATCACCTTGAGGTGAAATATATTATTTTTATTATTATTGATGACTATACCAGAATGACTTGGGTTGGATTGTTATTATTATTGATGACTATACTAGAATGACTATACAAGAGTGAGATTGTTGCACCTTAGCAGTATTGAAAGGGGGGACGACCATCGGCCATAGTCACAGCCTTGATGCATCAGGAGCTGTGGCGTCCCTTTGAAGCACGCCAGTAGGGCACTCACATCGGGAGGTGCGATGGCTTTAAAAATTTTATGAGGGCACTCGCGTATGTTTTTTGGCGTTGAAATTTTTTTAAGGTATGTTTTTTTTTTAAAGGGTATGAAGTTTGTTGTATAAATGAAACAACTAGATAATGCTATAAAAAGTATTATATGCATATTATAATGCATAAATTCAAGTGGTGAATTTCTTAAAAAGGTAAATCTTTTTTTCAAAAGATTTTTTTTTATTAAACCTTTTTTATATTACTAAAGATTTTTTGGATTAAACCTTTGTTTTTAAATTATTATTCAACATTAAGTAAGATCATTCCTCCATATAAGGGCCATTGGTTATTATAAGCAATGATGTTTTTTATGTTTCCTCTAATGGAAAAGATGCATAGTGCTAAGTTCGAAATTGAGAAGTTCAATGGAAAGAAAAATTTCGAGATCTGGAAGGTTAAGATGCACGATTTGCTCGTGCAACAAGGTGTGGTGAAGGCACTTTTGGGAAAAGAAAAGCAACCCATGAGCATAAAATATGATGACTGGGATGATATGGATGCGAGACCATTGAGTACCATGTGCCTGTGTTTGGCTGACGATGTATTGTTCACCATTTTTACAGAGAAGACAACAGTCGGTTTGTGGTCAAAACTGGAAATCCTGTACATGTTGAAATCCTTGATGAACATGGTCTTCCTGAAAAGACAATTGTACAGTTTGTGCATGAAGGAAGGTACGAAAATAACTGATCATTTAAATACTTTTAATAATCTTTTAGTCCAGTTGACTAGCATGGGAGTGAAGTTTGAATCTGAAGATAAGGCAATTACATTAATGTGTTCTTTGCCCATGTCATGGGATCATTTTGTTACCTCCATTAGTTTTAGTTCAACAGAAACTATTGAGTTTGATGATATTGTTGGAGCTTTACTGTCTGAGGAAACAAGGAAGAAATCCAATTCAAAAACCTCTACATCTGAGGCGATGGTGATCAGAGGAAGACCTAAAGAAAGAGGACATGGTCAGAGGGATATCTCTCAGTCAAAGTCGAAGGGAAAAAAGAGAAATCTTAAGCTTAAGTTTGAACTGGGATATTTTCAACTATAACCTCCTTTAAGAATGAAACCTGGAAAACTGGGTGTACTCGCAAAGATGCATGAAGCCCCAATTTATATGCCATGGTACCAATCTTTTGAAACACCTTATAAGGGCCATATTACTTCGGTGATAATTTATTATCCCTCTTAGCTTGCTTGAGGGACATATGTTTGGATGGGTTTAGTCTTAAGAATACCCAATCCCCTACTTCAAAACTTCTTTCACTACGATGTTGATATGCTTGTTGTTTCATGCGATTTTTTGCCATGGTCAGGTTTCCCTTTAAGAGTTGGAGAACTTTTTGTTCATGCTTGATGTGATCTTCCACTGCTTGATCCTTAGATTTTTCTTTTAGAGAAGAAGTGATGGATGATGGGTGATATCCATAAAGATCCATAAATGGTGTCATTTTTGTTGCAGTATGAGAGGAAGTGTTATACCACCATTCTTCCAAGGGTAACAACTTGAACCATTGTGTTTGTTTATCATAGACAAAGAAACGAAGGTATCCTTCCATACATTTGTTCACTATCTCAATTTTTCCATCAGATTGAGGATGATAAGTTGAGGTATGAGCCAATTGAGTACCCAAACAAGAAAATAACTATGTCCAAAAAGTTGAGTGAAAATGGGATCTCTATCACTTATGAAAATCTTTGGGCTTCCATGTAGATTTTGAATTGTCTCCATGAATGCAGTAGCAACTATACTGGCTTTGAAAGGATGAGAGTGTGCACAAAAGTGTGCGTACTTGGTAAGTCTATCAAAAATCACCATGATGACACTTTTCCTTCAGACTTCGGTAACTCTGTGCTGAAATTCATGGAAACCTCCTCCCAACACTAAATTGGAATGACTAATGGTTGTAAAATACCCGGGGTCTTAATTGTTTCCACCTTATTTTGTTGGCAAACCAAACATTCTGCCACAAACCTTTGAACATCAATTTTAAGGCCATCCCAAAATAATTCCCTCTTGACCTTGTGATAGATTTTCAAAAATCCTAAGTGCCCTCCTACCGGAGAGGTGTGGAATTCCAAAAGTACTTTTTGTTTTAGTTGGGATTTCTTACATAGATATAACAAATCTTTGTACCATAGTGAATCATCCCTTACTTCTGTTATCCAATCAGGTTGGATGATAGATATAGCACAGAGAATTGCCTCAACATATTCATCCTTTCTTGAGAGTGCATCTGCCACAACATTTTCTTCCCTTTTTGTAGATGAGTTCAAAGTCATAACCCAAGATCTTGGTCACCCATGTTTGTTGCTCTTTTGAGGATAGTCTTTTTTCCAAGAAGTATTTAATATTTTAATGATCATTTTTTACCTTGAAGTGCTTACCTATTAGGTAATGCTTCTATTGCTTCAATGCATGTAGTATTGCCAACATTTCCTTATGATAAATGGGTTTGTGTAAGTCCTTTCCCTTGAGTGGCTGACTTTCAAAAGCAAGGGGCCTTCCTTCTTCTATTAGAACAACACCAATGCCATTTCCTGAGGCATCATAGTCCACAATAAAGGTTTTTGTGAAGTATGGTGTGGTCAATACAAGAGCTTTTCACATTGCCTCTTTAAGTTGTCCAAAAGCTTGAGTTGCCTCTAGAGTCCATGAAAATGCATCCTTCTTAGTTAATGTAGTTAAAGGTTCTGCTATTCTTTCATAGTTATGAACAAACTTAAGGTAGTAGCCTGTTAAACCCAAAATTCCTATAAGATGCTTCAATGTTTTGGGAATCGACCAGTCCATCATGGCTTTAATATTGTTAGGGTCTACTTTGACACCTTCTGAGATACAATATGACCCAAATACTCTACCTCCTTCACCCCAAATAAAAAATTGGATAGTTTGGCATGTAGCTATTGCTCCTTTAGTAGCTATAGCACCCTGTCAACATGTCGAACATGATATTCCCAAGATTTTCTATAGATTAGTATATCATCAAAAAATACTAACACAAATTTTCGAAGGAAGGGATTGAAAATGGAATTCATGAACCCTTGGAATGTGGAAGGTGCATTCGTAAAGACAAAATTCATGACCAAAAATTCATAATGTCCTTCATGAGTTCTTAATGATATTTTTGGGATATCTTGTTCCTTCATTCTAATACGATGATACCCTAAATGGATATCCAAATTTGTGAAGTAAATTGCTCCATGTAGTTCATCTAACAATTCATCAATGACGATAATGGGAAACGTATCTTTAATGGTGATCTTGTTGAGCTCTCTATAATTTGGACACATATGCCATGAGCCCTCTTTCTTGAGTACCATTACGACCGATGCAGAGTAAGAACTTTGGATAGGTATAATAATGCCATACTCTAACATTTCTTCAACCATATGCTCAATTTCACTCTTCTGGGCATAAGGCTATCTATAAGGCCTCATGTTAGGAGGAACACTCCTAGGAATTAAGTGAATAGCATGATCATGATTGCGAGTGGGTGGAATATCTCTAGGAATATATTCAAATAATTTAGAATGCTTATCAATGATCCCTTGGATATCTAGGGTAATATATGGCTTAGATGTTTGAACATATAGTGAGCATATTTGTACAACTACACCCTGATGCCACTTTTCAATATTTTTTTCTTGCCATTAGAGCTTAACACCTTACTGGGTTTCCCTGTGATACCCCTTAACTCAAATTTCTTTCCTTCCAGTGAAAATTTCACGAAAAGTTCTTGAAAATCAAAATCCATTGTTCCCAATGATTGTAACCATTGGACCCCTGGTATGACATCAACAACACCCATGGGTACAGAAATCATTGGACTATTCATTACATATTCCCACATAGTAAGATTGATCTTATGGAATTTTTCGGAGCAATTGATAGTTCCACCATTTGCAATCATTACTTGAAAATCTGGTGATGGATATATAAAGCAATTGAGAGCTTTGGCTAATTTACAGTGAATGAAGTTAAGAGTAATACTAGAATCGATTAGAAATATTACCTTTTCCTTTTTGATATATCCTTCGATATTGAGGAATTGAGGAGTGCTAATTCCATCCAGTGCATGAAATGATATGGTGGGAGTTATCTCTTCATAAGAAATCACTTCTACATCTTCATATTGAGATGGTTCTTTTTCTTTTTCTTGTTTTTGTTCTTATTCCTCTTCACAATCTATGTAGAATGATTTCTTCTCACCACAATTATGTCCCTTACTGTACTTGTTTTCACAATTAAAGCATAAACCTTTTTCTTTTCTTTCCTCCAATTTTTGAGTTGTCAACCTTGAGGGTTGAGATGGTTTATAAGAAGGAACATTATTCTCTCGTTATATGTTAGGGCTTGTCCTTCTAGTAGCCATAGCCATATTTTTACTTTCAACATTTCTCACCACCCTGAATGCATTCTCCAATGATTTGGATTCCCAAAGGTGAACCTCATGTTGAATGCTATCCTTTAAAGCTCCTATGAAGACATAAATTAGGTGCTCATATGGAATATCTATTACCTTTATATTCAATATTTGGAAGTTCTCAATGTGCTCCACAACTCAACCATTTTGCTTGAGATTTATAAATTGGCTTAAGAAGGTATTGCTCCTTGTATCCTCATTATATACTATCATTTCTTCCGTGAAAATTGTCCAAGTGAAAAGTGATTTGCGAGAACAAATCCATCGATACCACACAAACTGATTATTTTATAAATATAAGGATGCAATTCGTACCTTTTGTGTGTGTGGCACATCATGTAGATCAAAGAACCGCTCCATCTGGAGTATCCATGTGATTGGATCCTTGTCATGAAACTTCCTCATATCGATCTTAGGAAAGTGGTCGGTCTTCAGTCAAAAGCTAGAGTTTCTCCAGTTTTGATTAATCTTCCTTGTGTCCCCATCATGAATTTCATGGGATACATTGGCACTTTCAGGTGGCCTCTCTATTAGAAAAATTTTCGACCCTTCCATGATCTCCCCTTTTAAGCCATCCATCTTAGTATCCATCATTGCTACCATCTTAGCTTTAGTTGAATCCATCAAAATTTGTAGTTCATCTTGTGTTACTCCCTTCTTTTGTAAATCACTTATGTCCTTGTGCATTTCTTCACCTTCATCAAAAGTTCAAGTAGGACTATCTGAGGGATTATTTTGTATAGGAGTTCCCTTTCCTGGTGGCATGTTGGCCAAGTATCATTGCAAGGTAGGAATTCCTAATTGGATTAGGAAGAGATCCTCATAGACAAGGGAGTGTCATGTGCTATATCTATATGATATATGTGAAGG
The DNA here is from genome assembly GCA_009831015.1 of Picea engelmannii. Lineage (NCBI taxonomy): Eukaryota > Viridiplantae > Streptophyta > Pinopsida > Pinales > Pinaceae > Picea > Picea engelmannii. The sequence continues at coordinate 253,121 of ML779968.1, forward strand.
GTCCAACAATAGTACTCAGACCAATATCTCAGGGCACTAACTAAGGAGGATTGACTATTCCCTTAGTCATACTATCTGACTACCCATGCACTAGAGAGTTATCTCCCTGAGTGTTGTTCTCGGTGTACTATAGCAACAAGATGGACAAATAGTTTACTTGATTGGTCTTAGGATTATAGGGGGTCTCTTGATATACTCCAAGTACGTGGGAGCTCAAATCTGTAGTAGTTATGTCTAATGTGTAACTGTTTGAAAGGGTCCTTCTGATATACTCTAGGTACGTGGAAGAACCACACTGTCCTCGGGTTGAAGCACCGACAAGTAAAGACAGCTCCTATGTTTAGAGACCCAGGAATATGTTTGTACCTAAAAATACCTAAGTTTTTCCCAAATTTATGTGATACTCATTTTATCCCACTTTATTCCACTTTTGGAATCACCCCAATTGGATCTTCTAGTAAAAAAATATGCAAATTTCCAACAAAAAAAAATGCACCTTTTAAAACCCTGATTTGGAGATTATTCGGCTAACCGACCTCTATTATGCTATAGCTCTAAAATTTCATCCCTTCTGAGTCTAAACCTTCGGCATGAGGTATCCTTATGTGTCTTGTTTCCAACCCCATAGGTTATACCAAGATTGGATTCTCCAAGAGAATTTTATGATACCCTTCCCAAGATGTGTTGATGTTTTCGCTTTCAGGAGAGAAACCTTGTACGACCTGTCGCGTGTCACTGTCTTCATTTCAAAAATTGAAATTTTCACCAGAAAAAATTTGGTTCGTACCCTAACCAATGGAATACATTTCACTCAATTTGGAGGTCTGTAGCTTCATATATAATAGTTTTCCCAAGAACACCTATTTTACACTGAAATTTGGATCAACCAAAAATCCAAATTTCCTCAAAGAATAACTCTCCTATTACAGTGAATCAAGGGAGGAAATTTTTACACAAGTTACTTAACTATTCCTCCTTAGTACTGTAAAAATTTCAAAAACTCAAACCAAGCCGAAAAAAAGTGGGAGCGGAAATTCCAAGAAGGCTCGTTTCAGACTAGTTTTAGGACTAGTCAAAAACCCTATCTTGAACAAAATATATCTCCAAAAATATAACGAAAAAAACTATGAAATTTGAAACCAAGTTAGATATATATGTCCTCTTTACAGAATATAAATTACACATCCCTAAACCTTCCAGAAAAAAAGTTGTAGCAAATATTCCAAGAAGACTTGTTTTGAAGAAGCCAGACTCGAGGATTGTCCAACTCTAATACCAAATATTAAGAACCAAATATAAAAATAGCATAAAAACCTTAGAATAAGTACACCATGCCTTTAAAATGAGAGAAGTTTAGATAATAAGCCTCTTCGAGGGGGAAACCTCATTATACATTACATGAATTCACAAATACAACATGATTCCAAATGAAAATGTCTCCTTGGTATATATAGGAGACTAGGAGGTACAATTACAACTAACAGACCCAAGCCGACATAACTAAAGTAAAAATAGTAATGTAATATACCGCAATTAAAGAATACTGTGCCACAATTTAGGGCTTAACAAAAAACATATACTTGCTACAATCTAATAGCATTCAAAACCATTGTGTGTTTAAGGACTATGTAAAATAATAACATAGATTTCAAATAAATGTTAAATAATACCTACTTTAATAATAATGATTTTTTTTTTATTCAATCCAATTTCAGAATATACATGAAGCATAAAAAAACAATTACCAAATGACATAGATTCAAAATGAATATTCAATATTACTTTATTTAACAATAATGACCCTTTTTTTATTCAATCCAATTTATGAACATATATTATGTTATCGCGAGATTTATTTAGTGAAGGGTTCAACTATTTCTTCTAGTTTTTACATCCAAGATAAATTACAAAAATATGCTTCAAATCATACCATGTCCTCATAATTCATACCATATCCTCATAATTAAATATATTGAGCAAATAATAGAGGATTGTTTTACAAGGTATTGAGAGAATGGATTACTTTTTTTTCCAATAAAACAAGTATTGAGAGAATGGATTACTTGTTTTATTCCAACATAGTGAAAATGTGGTTTGGGATGAGGAGCCAATTGATGACATTGTGATTTGGGATAAAGGAGAACCAATTAATGGCATTGTGATTTGGGATGAAGAAGAATCAAATGTTGTTGATCATATGAGGGAAACAAGTCTCTTTGATGTTAACTTATCGATCATCCTTGATAGGCTTTGTGGAGAGAAGAGTTTCCTTGATGAAGTGATGCTTGATCATGATGTTACCCCACCTTTTGGAGATTGCATGGTATCATCCAGTGAGCCAGCTGGGTTTTATGAGGGTAGTGTTCTTACAATGGACAACAAAACAAAACACCAATGGTGTGACAACCCATGCCACTATGATGAGTATGAATAAAGGCCTTTAGCAGAACAAGACTTGGAGGATCAATTATTGGTCACAGAGGAGCAAATTCTACAAGTGTTGACAAGGGAATATAGTGCTCATAGGTTCATTGAAGGTCTTATGTGGAAAACCCAAATGGAGGAGAGACAAAAAGAATTTGCAGGTGGAGTCACTAGTGCGCAATTGCACATAATCAAAGAAGCACTAGAGCAAATGAAATTAGATTACTTGCAATGATTCATGGATAGAGACCTTGCTCTCAATTCTGTTGAAGACAATGAAAGGAAGGTTGAGGAGCTTTGCTAATAGTTGAGCTTGACACACTCTTAATCACTTACAACAGAGACTCCATCATCTTTAGCATCGTGACACATGAGGGTGTGAGTGCCCCCCATGATTTGAGGGAGGAGACTCTTCTGATGATTTCGCATGAGAAGCATTCATAGTTGCAGGTTCTTGAGGAGAGGTATGGCATAGATGATTTTGACTATGCTCATAGTTTGCATTGTGGGGATCATGAGTTGTTTCTTTTGGAGAGCCCACTAAAGTCTCAAGGCTTAGCTACAGAGGAGATAGTTGAGCACATTCCTTATGGACAAGCCCACAAGGTAGTATATGCATCCATGGATTGAGTGCACTGATATATGAAAAACATGGGAACACTCTGGGATACAGGTTCAGAGTAATGGATACATTAGCGCCTCTAGGATACAGGATGGTACAAGATGATTTAGTGATAGGAAGTAGTATGCAGGGGTATTCATTGGCACACAGTAGTGTACAATGGCGTTTTGGAGAATTTACTCTAGGGAGACCTCCTGATAGAGTCCTCAAACATACCATTGAGTTGAGGTTACCCAAGATCGATGAGTGGATGGGTGATATTTAGGGAGTAGTATATCCCTTGATGATTGATATTCATCTAGGATATCATCAGATGAGGGACATGGAGAAGGATACTCACAGGTCTACTTCCCGACTTCATTATGAGCTCTTGGTCATGCCCTTGGGGTTGACCAACACACTAGTCACTTTCCAATTTTGTAGGAGGTGGGAGAGGAATATATTGTTTTTATTTGATGCCCTCATGGTATACAACAAGTTTTAGAGGATCATTGTATCTAGTTGGATGAGACAAGGGGCATTGTGTCCATGACGAAGATCTTTCATTTTGACCATGTGATCAGTGTGTAGAGTGCACACAAGGAGATCCAGACTCTATTGGATCGGTTCACAGGGATTTCACCAAGAATTTGGAGTGGTGGAATTCCAATTTGGTGGTGGGATATTAGCATTCATTTGAGTGGTAGACGACTTCAGATGATGAGGGTGATCGACAAGGTCATGTCAGGGATTGCTTTGTGTCATTATGGGGATGTTGTGAGAGGCATTGTTGATATTTTTTCTATATGGTGAGGTATATTCTCCATCATGATACCGAGGATATGAGTTTAGTCCTTTCATGGATTTTAGCTTGGGGGTCTAAGAGAGGAGAGTGTAGTCTGAGAATGGTGAGCCGAAAATTATGATCAGAGGGTTGCAACGTCAGTATGATGTTTCCTTGTGAAGATTAGCTTGGGACCTTGAAACTGTAATGTTTGAAAACTCAACAGTCAATACAAATGAGACGACCATTTTTTGTTTTCTAGAGTTTAATATTGGAATGTTTAGGATTGATTGCTTGGAGGAGTGGTCCTCTCAGGAGTTTACTGAGTTTACATAACTCACGATTTCCTGTCCAGGTGGATTCTTGTATTAGCACCTTACAGATTAGTTCTATGAGTAGAGGGTGCTTCACATCATAAATTCTAGAATAGGACCCTGGTGACTTTACCACTTATAGGAAAGTCTGAGAGAGGTCCGCATGGAGGGACTTTATGGATGATGTGTTGGGAGATATGGGGGAGTGTATGACTTGTCAAAAGAGCAGGTTGGGGCACACTCATCGAGTAGGGTTGATGAACTATTTTCCCTTTTATGATTGAAAGTGGGAGAGAATGTTGATAGATTGCATCACAGTTTTACCGAGGGTGCATAGAGAAGATACTATGTGTGCAATGATTGACCAGTTATCAGAGTTCATGCACTTCTTGATGATTTCTTCATAGTATGGGGTAGCACGCGTGACAGAGCTATCTCATGGGGATATGTTTAAAGTCCATGAGCATACCAAAGTCATTGCAAGTGTTCAATACAACGTGTTTCATAGTGCATGTTGGGAGGCGCTGCTAAGATTTGCAAGCACAGGTTTGACTCCCAGTATTAGTTTTTACCCTCAGACGAATGGTTAAGAAGAGATGGTGAACCAATGGGACGAGAGGCATCTACATGACTATGTGAGGTCATGGATAGAGTGGTTACATTTAGATGAGAATTTCTATGAAACCACTCATGGTAGTTTGTAGACCACTCAGGATCAACACAGAAAGATAGGCACAAGGTAGAGCACAATTTCAATATTGGAGATGTGGTTTTCTTAAGGGTGTTGCTACATAGATTGTTTCCATTGAGGAGAGGTGGTTCTAAGAGGATGAGGCCACACATCTATGGTTCCTACAGGGTGAACCTAAGAGTTGGAGAGGTAGCTTATGAGCTGGAGTTGCTAGAGGTTAGCCACATTCACAATGTTTTCCATGTGTCATACCTTAAGAAGGGGTGGGGACCACATGTTACCACTTCCATTAAGTTACCACCACTAGATGAGAGAGGACAGATGATACTCACTCCCAAGGAAGTTTTGGATGTCTCAGGAAGGAAATTTAGGAGTAGAGTGATCATGGAATACTGTGTTAGGTGGAGGGATTGGTCAGTAGGGGATGCCATGTGGGAGAGTGAGCAAATTTTACAGCATCCTAGTTTGTGGTTGCTTGAGGTAAAGTAATCTCGGGAAGGGATGGCTATGTTGTCCCTTTCCAAGTGATCATTATGGATGGATGGCATAGTAGCCTAGCTAATTCTCGTTCGTTATAGACAACAAAGAAATGGTGTTCAAGGTGATTAATTGATGTCACTTGGTTAGAAAAGGTTATATTTCTAAAGTAACATTGAGTAATTAATTAAAAGCGTGTTTTAAGTGACTTGAGTTTATAAAGTCACTTTACTTTATTAAAAGGGTAAAAGGGTCTAAAAAGGGTCAATAAGGAAATAAAAGGAGAAGGAGGGCACCCTCTCTGATTATGCATTGTTATTTTTCTAAAACCAAAATTGAGAGAGTTCTTGTGGCTTTGGCTCTTGGGACGAAAAACCCTAGAGAACAAGATTTGTTTTGGTGGTGAGACTATCCACCCTCATTGGTCATAGAGAGAATATCACTCATATATTTTCACAATGTTTCATTTGTGGCAGAGTTTATCTTTGGGTGATTGATTTTTATTGTGTGTGACTAAGTTTCGCATTTAGTGGTTGAGTATTATTATTCATGGCTAAGTTTGTTGGTGTATTGGGTCAACTGCATTTGTGGAGGACGAGTTTCCAAGAAAAGGGGTCGAACGGCTTCATGGTTTCATTCATTGTTGAAGAGAAGTCAAGTTCCTTGTTGGAGGGTCAATTTTCTTCACTAGGACTGAGCTTTATTATGACTGGACGAGCTTTATTCTCACTAAAACTTTTTTACATGTTGAGAGTGTACTCTATATTACCAATTTTAACATTAAAAACTGCATAATTTAAAATAGATTAGTATGTAAGTGGATAAATATATAGTATGTCATGAAAATGGAAATAATCAAATGTTTAACAATATTAATGATGTAAATGAAATATTATCCATCTAAAAACTTGAAAATACTAATACCCACAAAATAAACTAAATAAACTACATTCATGGTTTATCTCCCAATAAATCCATGTTTAATACATACGGCATATTAATCATTTATGCGTCTGTAATTGGAGTCCCAACCCAAACACTGATAAAGAAACACAACACAAACACAATTTAATAAAAAACATACGGCATATCTATTCTGACTAAAAAAAATTAAAAACATAGAAAAACAGTTAATAATATCTACTCTACTAAACAAAATTAAATACTACTAAGATGTGGTGTATAAACATTTTGTTTTCAGATCTAATAACCTATACATAGTTATACATCACGTATCATAGCATTCAATACTAAGGTTATACATCACGTATCATAGCATTCAATAATAAGGTTAATATTGTTCACCAAACAGATGAAAACAGATGAAAACCATACATACAACAAGCAGAATACTATATAATAAGGTTAATATTGTTCACCAAACAGATGAAAACCATACATACAACAAGCAGAATGGAAGTTATGAGCAGACCCTGAATTTGACGTCTGACCATATGCAGACCATACCATTTAACAAGCAGAATTAAAAAACTTACGTACGAGCAGGCCCGGAATTTAACGTATTACATGACGTTTGACAGGGGGCACTTTAGATTTGACAGGACGAAAATTAAGGCCAGTTAAAATTAGGACATCTTCGTTTTGACGTTCATGTGCAAATATGAAGTGTCATCTTTTTTTTAGTTATTATTTATAAATTCTAATGGTTCATATTGTTCTTGGTGTTCAATTGTAAACATTGGAATAGGTTAGGTTTTACTTTTGTCTTATGTGGGATTAAATAACTAGCATAATCTCTAAGCTAGGTAAGTGGTGGAAGTAAGTTCAAGTTATTAAAGTTGTTATGTTGTTTAAATATTTAGGAGATTTGGAACAATCTATACAATAGAGTTGATTGTTATAAGTACTAAGTTGTTATAGTTGTTGTAACAATCAATTTAGGAGTTGCATGGAGGATGTTTGGGTAGGTAAAAGATATATGCCTATAAATTGCATTGCATTTACTAGTGATCAATCAACACAATAGAATTGCATGTAGGATGTTGGGGTCTGTGAAAAATATATGCCTTTAAATTGCATTGCATTCATAAGTGGTCAATCAACACAATAGAGTTGCATGAAGGATGTTGGAGTCCTTGAAATATATATGCCTATAAATTGCATTGCATTCACAAGTGGTCAATACTCACAATAAATGTTTTAAAAATTATAATACTGTTTTATTTTAAATAATTGAGATCAATGTGCCTTTTATTCATTGGAAGCTTCGAAAGGGCATAAGATTCTCATACGATCAATGCACTGCTCTTGATAGCGGAAACAAAGTGAGTCCATGCGTAAAAGAAAACAAAATAAAAAAGCATAGATTTGACGAGTTGTCCAATCCTTGCAAGCTTTTATTAAAGCGCACTATATAAAATATTCCTGCTCCATCCTCTCCACTGCTTTTTCCTCCTAGTTCTCTATCAAACTAATAATTTTTGGATCTGAAATCTTAATCATGGGAAATTTGTTGTCAGCGTTTCCAACAATCTCCATCTTGACAACAATTAACGTGATACCTTGCTCCTTCTTTTGTTCATCACCTTCTCTGCAAGCCAAGAGAAGCCAAGCGCCATTGTAGCTTCTCAAACATTACGGTTTTGTGAACATGTCTGTGAAGTTCTCTTTTGTATGCACTTTCTCAAGAGAGACTCCACCTTCATCGATGACTTGTCTTACAAAATGGTACTTGATAGGTGTATGTTTTGTTTTACTATGATAGGTTGGATTCTTAGCCAAGTGAATAACACTCTGACTGTCACAAAGTAACTTTACTTTGTCCTGCATCCTTCCAAACTCACCAAATAAACCTTTCAACCAAACTGGCTCTTTGCAAGCATGTAAAGCAGCAACATATTTTTCTTTGTAGTGGATAAAGCAACAATTTTTTGTAGCTTTGACATCCAACTAATAGCTCCACCTACAAGAGTAAAGACATACCCTGAAGTCGACCTTTTCTTGTCCAGATCACCTGCAAAATCAGAATCAACATATCCACAGACTAGATCACGACCACTGTTATAGGTGATAGTGTAATCACTTGTGCCCCTCAGATACCGAAGCACCCATTTTCACTGTTGCCCAATTCTCTTTACCTGGATTTGCCATAAACCTGCTGACAACCCCAACTGCATGTGAAATGTTTGGCCTTGTCCTAACCATCACATACATTAGACTTCCTACTGCATTAGCATATGGTATTCGAGACATATATTCCTTTGCTTCTTTTATACTAGGACATAAACGTGAAGAAAGCTTAAAATGGGAAGCCAAAGGGGCTGAAACCGGTTTCACATCGTTCATACCAAACCTCAAAAGTATCTTCTCAGCATACTTATGTTGTGACAACCAAAGCTTACCATTCCTCCTAAATATCTCCATCCCCAAAATCTGTCTTGCTGCTCCTAGATCTATCATATCGAACGTCCTAGCCATCTGAGTCTTTAACGTGTTGATCTCAGATATGCTTTTGCTTGCTAAAAGCATATCATCAATATACAACACTAAGATAATGAATATGTCATTATTTAATTTCTTAAAGTAGACACAATGATCATACTCACTCCTTGTATAATTTTGGCTCACCATGAAAGAGTCAAATTTCTTGTACCATTGTCTGGGCGACTGCCTTATACCATACAATGATTTCTTGAGCCTACAAACAAATTTCTTGCTGCGATTCTGAACGAACCCTTCCGGTTGTTCCATGTAAATTTCTTGATCCAAATCTCCATGTAAGAAAGAAGTTTTAACATCTACTTGCTCCAACTCCAAATCAAGCAATGCAACTAATGCTAACACTATTCGAATTGAAACGGTCTTTACAACTGGTGAAAAAATCTCATGAAAGTCAATACCTTCTTTCTGAGAATGCCATTTCGCAACCAGCCTTGCTTTGTACCTTTCCACCTTATCATCAACATCTTTCTTCAGCTTGTAGACCCACTTGCAACCTACACTTTTCCTGTCTTTTGGAACCTCTACCAGGTCCCATGTAGCATTCCTCTCTAATGCTTTCATTTCATCCTTCATCACTTCTTTCCATTTATCATTGTTTGAACCCTTCACAGCTTCCTGATAGCATGAAGGTTCATCATTATTAGTACTTAAAGAAACTGATTAAAAGAAATCATCATACCTTCTTGGAGGAATTCTGACCCGTGTAGACCTCCTTAGGGAAGTTTGTGGTTCATCCACGATCTGTTGAATGTCATCATCCACATTTTCTTCTGCAGGAACTTCTTCATGAACATCTTCAGAAACTTGTTCATGTTCACTTTCATCTGTATTTGAACTGGTTTCAAACTGAATCTGTTAATACTTAGGTACTTCTTGTTGTTTCATTTGAACATCTACATTGGATTTGATGAGACATGATTCATCAAATATTACATCTCTGTTAATGGTGATCTTGTGGGTAGTAGGATCCCACAACCTATACCCCTTAATACCATCACCATATCCAACAAAGATAAACCTTTTTTATTTTGCATCTAATTTAGAGTGCCGATGTTTCGAAATTAGAGCATAGGCATCACAACCAAAAACTTTAAGATTCAAATAATTACAAGGGTGACCTATCCATACCTCTTTTGGAATTTTGCATTCTATCACTGTTGACGGTGATCGATTCACCAGATAACATGTTGTTGTTACTTCTTCTGCCCAAAGTTCCTACTGCAAATTGGCATTACTAAGCATACTCCTTGCTCTCTCTAAAAGAGTCATGTTAATGCGTTCAACAACTCTGTTTTGTTGAGGAGTATAGGCAATGGTTTTATGCCTATCGATCCCAAATTCCTTGCAATAATTCTCAAACTCCATTGACATAAATTCACCACCATTATCATTTCTTAAACATTTAATGGATCTACCAGTGCTTTTTTCCACTAAAGCTCTAAACTGCTTGAAAACTGTAAATACGTCAGCCTTACTCTTTAACATATAGATCCACACCTTCCTAGAGAAACCATTTATAAAAGTTGCAAAATATGATGATCCTTCATATGAAATAGTAGGGGATGGTCCCCAAACATCATAATGGATATAGTCTAGGATTCCTTCACTGGTGTGTCTTTCAGTTTTAAATCTCTGCCTATTCTGTTTTCCATAAACATAGTGCTTGCAGAAATCTAACTTTAAAGAATTTAGGCTAGGAAGTAACTTGCGATCAGTTAATACCTTTAATCCTTGTTCGTTCATATGACCCAACCGTTGATGCCACAGTCAAACAGAATCACTGTCGTTCTTAGATACCACTATCGCATGATCTGATTTAGTCCTCCCTTCTAACATAAATAGGTTACCAACATTTTTTTCTTTCATAACCAGCAGAATTCCTTTGTAGACCTTCATAACTCCACCTTGAACAATGGTCTTATAACCTCCTCTGTCTAAGACTCCCAAAGAGATTAAGTTCTTCCTAAGATCAAGTACATGTCTTACATCAGTTAGTATTTTAACAGTTCCATCAAACATTTTAATTCGGATGCTACCAATTCCCACAACTTTAGATGAAATATTATTACCCATGTAAATTACTCCATCATCTATAGACTGGTAAGTTATAAACCAGTGTCTATGAAGACACATGTGGTTTGAAGCACAATAATCTAATAGCCATTGTTGACCATGATGTGAACCAATACTAATTGATAAAACTTCATCAACCATACCTGACCCTATTGACGAACCTATTTTAGTTGTGTTTGCTTCCTTCGTCTCCTTTTGGGGGTCTTCTTTGGAGGCTTCTTGTCGCTTCCAATAGTCCTTCTTCAAGATTCCATATTTTCCACAAAACCAGCACTTGAGCTTGCTCTTTCTGCCCTTCGGCTTTGACCAAGAGAAATCCCTCTAACCCTATTCTCTTTCTTTTGGTCTACCTCTGATCAAAAATGCCTCAGATGTAGAGGTTTCTAGATTTGATTTCTTCCTTGTTTCCTCAGACAATAAAGCTCCAACAATATCATCAAACTCAATACTTTATGTCAAACTAAAACTAATAGAAGTAACGAAATGATCCCATGACGCGGGCAAAGAACACAATATAGTAATTGCCTTGTCTTCATATTCAAATTTCAGTCCCATGCTATCTAACTGGACTCGAAGAGTATTTAAAGTATTTATATGATCATCTATTTTCGTACCTCCATTCATGTGCAAACTGTACAATTGTCTTTTCAGGAAGATCTTGTTTGTCAAGGATTTCATCATGTACAAACTTTCCAGATTTGACCACAAACCAACTGTTGTCTTTTCTGTAACAATGTTGAACAGTTCATCGTCAGCCAAACACAGGTGTATGGCACTCAGTTCTCTCGCATCCATTTCATCCCAGTCATCGTCTGCTATGGATGTAGGTTGTTTATCTTTTCCCAAAAGCACCTTCACCATGCCTTGTTGCACGAGCAGATCGTGCATCTTAACCTTCCAGATCTCAAAATTGTTCTTGCCATTAAACTTTTCAATTTCAAATTTGACACTCTACATATTATTCATTAGAGGAAACTTAAGAAACAAACACTGCTGCTTATAATAACCAAGGCCCTTCAAAAAATATGTGAGGATAATAATGGTTTAAATTCCACAAAGTTTAACAAAAGATTTAATACAAAAACTTTTAACTTTTAAAACCTTATACCTCCCACCTTTTAAATATTATATTTCATCCTAAATATAATAAGCATTCACTCCATTAAAAAAACCCTTTTATAAAATATACTCCATGTGATCCTCCACGTGACTTGACTTTCACGTTTATCAAAACAAAAAAGAAATTCAATATTGAAAAAAGCTAAACAATTCTTCATACCATACGAATATATTGAAAAGGGAGGTCAACGCTCCCATCCACTAGTCATTTAAGGAGATGAGCACTCCCATCCAACACTTAGAGGAGCGTTGGTCTTGAAAACTCAGAGTGCATGAAGGGAAGTACCAGAGGAGCGCTCCCCTCGAGAAGGAACCCAAGCGCTGATGCAAAAAAGTCAGCGCTCCCACAAACAAATGAAATATTACCCCTTCAACACATGTGCCTCAGCATGTTGATGTAAAACCAGAGCTCCTTCACCCTACTTGATCCGTGCACACCAGTGTCTTGTCCATGCTCGATGCTTTGATACCACTTGTTATAATTTGATAAATGAGGAAACACAAATTAACATGAGACAAAACACAGTCACGCAGAAATAAAAGACACAAAGATTTAACGTGGTTCACCCAAGGATTGGGCTATGTCCACCGAGCAAAGGTATCGGTTTTCTTTTATTTAGATCATGGAGATTACAACAGCTCGGTCACAATTTTCACCACTCCATTTTTTCCTCTACGGGCTTACATAATTTATATACAATTACATGAAAACGGAATATAGAATGCGCTCGCAACAAATTCTAACTTGGGTTGAATAGTTACAACCAACATTGAATTTTTGGATCTAAAATCCTAATCATTGGAAATTTGTTGTCACCGTTTCCAACAATAACCAATCTAACAAGATATTTCTTGAAAAAATATCACATTATTATTATGTTATTTTGAAATGTAACTAATCAATTAAACAAATTGATTTTCTATCTAGTAAAAACTTTGTTGTACCAAATATTTATACTCAAAACAAATCAATGACAAGGAAAAAAAGACACAAGACTTGTCCACTTACTAATTCAGTCCTTTTGAAATGACAAGACCCTAAAAACATGCATTATTATTCCCACTGTGGATGGATATGACAGTCGAAAAAAAATATTTTTGGACATATATTGAATTCAATGTCCATCAACTCACTTAGAAAAATTTCCATGTCTAGTGGTCGGAAAAGACAATATACAAAATAGTATTGATGTTCAACACCATAGTATTGTTGTTCAACACCATAGTAGGCTTGACAGTCAATTCGGTCCAGTTGGATGCACAGAAGAGTACAACCTTTGCTAGCCACATTAATCTTTTAAAGACGTGCACTCTCTGCATCCCTCTCAGATGATTATATATAAATTTGCCTCTCAGATGATTTTATATAAATTCCTCAAAGAAGTTTTCACTTAGATATTTTGAATCCCTCTTAGATTTATCCTTGTTAATATATTAGAAATTAAAATGAATCTAATATAATTATTATAATAAATTTAATTATTTAAATATCCTAAATTTATTTCTTTATTTATCAAATTTAAAATCAATTTTTATTTTTCAAACATACAATGAAAAAACTAATCGATGTCCAATTAATACTCATTTTAATGGAATTTAGATTCATATTAATTAATCTACTGTCTTCCATCCAAGTATGGGTGACCGCTTCTTGAAGCATGTGTTACCCTCTATCCTAGCTTTGTTATTGATGCTCTTATTGCTATCTTTGCCACCACCTTGCTTTTCAATCTCAGGTGCGCTTCCCACTAGCTCCTGGCATAAGTGGATTCAGTGTGTACTTAAAAACCAACAACATAAGAAAAAGCTTAACCATAAATTTATGTTTCATTGTTTCTCTTAGTTTGTTTTGATTTGGAAATGGATGGAACCTTGTTTTGATTTGGAAATTGAGATTGATAGCCTCCCATGCAATTGAAATGATGAATACAAAGTTAAGAGGGGTAGAAAATTGAAAGTTTAGCAAAGAGGTTGATGTTTTCTCCATTTGTAATCAATTATTTGATGCAAAATAGGCTCTTTTCTTTTCATTCCCTTGATAACTAACCTGAAATCAATTGAAGCATAACTACAGAATAATCATTGGGAATTATTCAAATAAGGCAAGTTCAATCAAGAAAATTAACCAATCACATACATATATGCTTGCTCTGGTTTACCTAGCGAGTCCTGGATATCCAAATCATTGGGCGGAAGACTTCCACCAACTTGATATCCAAATCATTGGGCGGCACCAACAAATAAGGTAAGTTTCAAAATCATCTGCCGGAGAACCCTAGATTTATTTTTACTTACCAAATTTGAAACATTTTAAACAAACTATTAGAAACCCCAGACCTCTAGAAAACCCTAGAACTTTATACATATTTAAGAGATATCAACACCTATAAATCACTTATGATATATTACTAATTATCACTAATTATCTTAATTTATTAAGCTATTAAAATGTAGAACAAAATACTAATAAGTAATATAATAAAATTAAACTATTTCTAACCCTAAAACTTTAATTATTTATATTAATTAAAAAACTTTAATTATTTATATTATTCACTTTTAAGAGTTACGTTTAATTTTATTAATAATTATTTTTTTTTAATTTTATTTAGCTCCACATTTAGGGTTACATATAGCCAACCTGGTTATCTTATTTACTGTCCTGCATATACACTATTAATGGATTAAGATCGGCAAGCTCTCTAATTGACGATTAGTCCTGATGATAAATCCCGATTCGGATTCGAAACGTTGATGACAAAATGACACCAACTATGGATTCTCCGGCAAATGATTTTGAAATTTCTCACCACAGAAATCTGAAAACAGTAATTTCTTCCCTGTACGGAAGGGAAACCTGGAACAATTTTCGTTTATTGGAAAATCTACGAATAAAAATCACTAGAAGAGTTGTTGATCTAGTATTTCTTAAACAATGCAGATACAAGGATCTTACCCTGAAATTCGCTCTCATTAATCACCCATTATGCAGTAGATGGAACTTCAGAGCCTTCCAACAACTAATTCGCGCCCTAATCCGGGGAGAAATTAGGAGAACACGCTCAACACTTGACTGGCTATCTAAATCGGCATTCAAACTCCACCTTCAGCTCGTGCAAGAGATAAGGACGGATATCTGGACAGTTTTAGATGCCAGCGCAGCACTCAAAGCGGATGGAGAAGGATGCAAAGCAAATGAACGCCATGAAATTAAACTAAATAAACTCGCTGATAAAAGAGACGCCGCAAATGAAGATAACACAGCAAAGGATGATAAAAAGATAATAAATCTGTCTAGCCATGATTTAAACAATGAAGAAGTGAAAATCTTGAAGAAAGGATTGAGTTTTTCAATTGCTCCGAAAACTGTTCCCTTAGAAAACATAGTTTGCAGTATAGAAGATGGTATAAAAAACCTTAGCAATGAAGACAACGATGCTATCAGGCAGGACTGTGCCCTGGTCCTCAAGAATGAAAAACCACCAAAGAATAACATCAACAAAAACGAGCATGAGGCCATCAAGAACCTTAGAAACAATAAAAACATTGTGATTCTGAAAGCCGATAAGGGTGGAGCTACGGTAGTCATGAATAGAATGGATTACAACACCAAAATGAAAGAGCATATCACCACAACTGGTAGTTATAAAAAGTTAGAAAACAACCCAATATCCAAGGTCATCAAAGAAGTAAAAAAGGCATAAAATCTTCCAACCTAGATGAAACAATGAAGAAACGACTAACTCCAAGCTGCCTAATCACGCCTAGAATATACAGACTCCTTAAGATCCACAAGGAAGGATTTCCTATGAGACCAATTGTCAACACAATCGGTTCCCCAACCTATGAACTATCTAAGTACGTAGCAAGGATCCTAGGACCTTTAGTTGGCAGTACAGACTCATAGATCGAGGATTCAAGAGACTTCATAGAACTTATAAAAGAAGAGAAAATTGATTCAAAGGATATTCTCATCAAATTTGATGTGGTTTCACTTTTTACTAAGATCCCGTTAAATGAGGCCATTCAAGTTATAAATGAGGTTGCAGAACCTCAAACAACCAAACTAGCAGAAGTTTGTCTAAAATCAACCTTCTTCAGCTTCCAAGGAGAGTTCTTTGAACAAACAAGTGGAGTAGCCATTGGATCCCCCTTATCCCCAATCGTAGCAAACCTCTACATGGAGAAGTTCAAGAAAATTTCCCTTGAAACATACCCCCTTAAACAATCTAGATGGAAAAAGTATGTTGATGACACCAATGTCAAGTGGCCTCATGGCAAAGAAGAACTGGACAGATTCCTTGAGCACCTCAATGGCATTTCTGAGAACATAAAATTCACCATGGAACTAGAAGAAAACAATAGCATACCCTTCCTAGACGTTCTTATGATTAGAAAACAAGATGGTACATTGGGACACAAGGTCTTCAGGAAGAAAACCCACACAGACAGCTACCTTCATGCGGATTCCCACCACCATCCCTCTAAAAAAATGTGGGTTCTCAACACCATGGCCACAAGAGTAGCAAGAATTTCTGACAAAGAGCATCTAGAGGAGGAATAGACCACTTAATGAGGGTCTTTAAGAACATTGGATATAGAGACAAAGACATCAAAAAGGCAATGAATAAGAAGGATAGAATGACTCGGGTCCAGAATGATCAAACCTCCAAACAAAAAGCCTTTCTTCCCTACATTCGAGGTGTAACAGACAAGATTGCAAAGGTTTTAAAAAGAAAATAAATTGTAACCTCCTTCAAACCCCTAATCATTATCAAACAAAGAATGAAGTCTGTAAAGGACCCCATAGACCAGCAACAAGGAAAAGGCATCTACAAGGTCTCTTGCTCATGCGGTAAGTGTTACATTGGGGAAACCGGACAATCATTTCAGGTAAGGATCAAGGAACATGAAGAAGACATTAGAAATGAATGCACTCACACTTCGACCTTAGCAGAACACTCACTTAAAACCAAACATCATGTCTGCCTTGAGGATACTAAGATTTTAACAAAAGAGAATCATTACTACAAGAGACGCTTAAGAGAAGCCCTAGAAATAATCAAACACCCTAACAATATGAACAGAGACGGTGGCCTAGAAGTAAGCAACTTTTGGCACCCATTAATCAACCAACTTAGAGACCCTCTTAGATCAAATTAGGTTTGACACCTTCCTCCTCCTTTTCCTTGCTTGCTTATGTTCTACCTTTGAGTCGGTAACTAGATTTAAAGGTCCAACTAACCCTATACTACCTACCACATTATTCTAATTAAATAACGTAGTACTATATATATCACTAATTAAGCCATATATATACGCTAATCATATGACACTCTATATATTAATACTCATTACATCCTAATCACTTAAAAACCTAAATCATAAATCAACCCCTACTTATCATAATCAGATCTAATAATGATTATCCTACAAAATTCACTTTTTAATCCAGTAAATCCACTTAAAATATCTAATAGATTTATACATTCAGTTAGAAATATTAATAATTAATATAATAAGATAAAATTCAATCTAAAGCTAACCCTAGATTTATTTTTACTTACCAAATTTGAAACATTTTAAACAAACTATTAGAAACCCTAGACCTCTAGAAAACCCTAGAACTTTATACATATTTAAGAGATATCAACACCTATAAATCACTTATGATATATTACTAATTATCTTAATTTATTAGGCTATTAAAATGTAGAACAAAATACTAATAAGTAATATAATAAAATTAAACTCTTTCTAACCCTAAAACTTTAATTATTTATATTAATTAAAAAACTTTAATTATTTATATTATTCACTTTTAAGAGTTACGTTTAATTTTATTAATAATTAATTTGTTTTTAATTTTATTTAGCTCTGCATTTAGGGTTACATATAGCCGACCTCGTTATCTTATTTACTGTCCTGCATATACAATATTAATGGATTAAGATCAACAAGCTCTCTAATTGACGATTAGTCCTGATGATGAATCCCGATTCGGATTCGAAACGTCAATGACAAAATGACACCAACTGTGGATTCTCCGGCAAATGATTTTGAAATTCCTCACCACAGAAATCTGAAAACAGTAAATAAGGCAAGTTCAATCAATAAAATTAACCAAGCACATACATATTACCTAGCGAGTCCTCAATATCCAAATCATTGTACGACACATTTCCACCAACTCGATATCCAAATCATTGGGAGGCACCAACATTCCAAGTGCCTACTAATATTCTTCCAAGAACCAAAGAAGAAAATATTATGAAAAGGAAAACATAGTGAGTTATGGTTCGACATCCTAAATCGATAAAGAACAGAAAAACTGGAGCAAATATGAAATTGACTAACTTGATTTCTTTGGTGTTTATGTACTGTGCTCACATTGTCTAAGAGATGACTATGTATATCTATCCAAATAAAGTAATACAAATAGTAATACAAATACCAAGAGGAAAGTTAGTTCTTACCCATTATAGGGCTCAACTTGAAACCACTTGTTTAGCCAACAATGGAAAGAACATTTCTCTGTTTCTCAATAGTAGTGGAGTCGTATTCTTGAATTTGGGGGTCATACGCGGTCTTCTCTTGAATTCTTTGTACGTATCGAGCATACACTGCATCTTTTCCATGCGTCCACTGAAGCTCAATAAGCTTCAAGATTGTAAAACACTGGAATTATAGGAACCCTACAAAATAATGGAAACCCAGACAAAAAAGTGTGAGAGATTTAATATTCACCTGCACAACAATATATGTGATAAACTATGTTACTGGATTCGCCAATATAATGTGCAAAAACCATTTCCAATCAACACCAGTAACTTGGTCGTTGAATGGAACTGGAAACCACACCAGAAATTGCACCATTTCCCCACAAACTGCAAGCCAGAAAATAAGTACAAATAGACCCCACAAACTCCAATCCAAAAAATTAGTAGAAATAGACCTCACAACTGTAGATTTAAGGATATCTTGTAAACTTCCACTATTGTGTTTATTTGCAGAAATAGGCATCTCATCCTAGTGATTTAATCCAACAAAAAAATATGTCAGATTACCGTCTAAAATTCTCTGTTATGCCTCTCTCTTTTGCGGGATTTTTATCCTAAATTGAAATGATATATCCAAAGGTGAGAGCAGAAGAGGCACCGAAGCATAGGATTAGAAAAATAAACGCATAAGCCACCTCGATACAATGCATAGGTAAAAACATGAGCAAGGCTAACACAGACGAAGGTAGAGTGGTTTGGGCATCTTCAACTACAGAAACACTAATTTTAGAAACTGTCTGCAAGTTCTTTGAAGGAGTAGCAGCTATAGAAATGGTAGACTGAACCACTATGTATTCTACGTCTACAATCAAAGGTAGAAAAACTGGAGAAACGGCCTTGGAGGCTCAACAGAGCTGAAACAACCTTTGCTTTGTAGGACTCAATGGCTCGGGCACAGAGTATGCATGCAGAGTAGGGCTTGACGGACCAAGAAAAGGTAGAGACTCTGCATTCCACGACGGTTGGAGGAAGGATGGTGGTGCTACCATCTTAGCAAGTGGCCGACTCTTTCAAGAAGAGCATCCCACAAGTGGCGTTTTATATGATTGTTAATAGGCTGGGAAAAGTGTTTGAGGGCATGTGGCATTGTTTAATATGCTGCAAATAGAAAAAAAGAGTCAAGGAGAACCTCCCCCTAGAGAACTCCTTCGGTGTAATTATATTTCATGCCATTATTTTATCTTCTTCTATGAGAGTCTATATATGTAATTTTTCATTCACATCAAAGGTATAGGTATACGTAGAGATGGAGAACCAAAAGGATTATCTTTCTCGGGTGGTTTTTTCTTGATCTATTTATTTGGTATTAATAAATAAAGGCTTATCCTTTCCCGATGGTTTTTTCTTGTTAGGTTTTCCACCTAAAATATTTGGTATTCTATTATTCTTTTATCGCCATTTTTGTTATTAGTTATCTTAGATCTATCTTAATGTATTTCAGATCTAGATCTTTTAGATCGAGGTCTATTCATGTGGGTTAGAGATCTATATAATTATGCTTTAGATATGTTCATGATAGTATGAGATCTATATACTTGTGCATTACATCTATAGAATTTTGTTTTAGATCTATTGTTGACTGTTGTTTTTAACCTATCAACTCATATCATAGTTTTGTTGGAGATTCGGTGTGTGTAGGATCCATTTATAGGTGATTGCAATGGAGCTAATGATAAATATTGAAAAGCTTGCTGGGAAAAAGTTCACTATATGGAGGTAAAAAATGGAAGATACGCTGACTTTCAAAGATCTTCTACCAATTGAGGGAAAATCAAAGAAACCCTCATTGATGACTTCTGAACGTTGGGAGAAGTTAGATCGAAAGACAATAGCTAATATTCGATAGTTTTTGGTATACATGGTATACTTCCATGTCTCACAAGAAAAGGCAGTTGAGTCCTTATGGAAAAATCTTCATGATCTATATGAACGAGGTGGTCAAGAAATTATTTTT
>ML779968.1:292622-316800 GCA_009831015.1 Picea engelmannii
ATGTCATTATTATTATTTTTATTATTAGGTTAATCCCCATTGAGGATTAACTAAGTCGGTAATTGTATAAGGACCAAATCCCCTTTTGCGGATTGGTCATCGGATAATTATAATGTAAAGAATAAGAAGTCGGCCCCAGCAGTAATAATGAAAGGGCCAGATTTAATTAAAGGTGGATTTACCCAGCCAGTTAGAGAGGTCGGCCCTGCCAGGATGGTGACTCTTCACACGTGCCAGTTTTGTATAAATAAGAGGCTAGCGCCTCACTTCTAACTCACTTCACTTGCTCATGTTCTTATGAGGCAAGGTGACATTTCAAGTGTGTGAAAGAAGAAGAAGGGTGGCNCATCTCTTGGAGGAGGATTTTCTGTATTGGTTGAGTTATCTCTTGAACTCTTGATAAGCTATTTATGATAAGGAAGTTTTGTTGGGTTTTCTTCCCCTAGAGGGTTTCCCAGGATAAATGATGTGTCTATTGTGGATGTGTATTTCTCAGTGATCTTGTTCATATTATGCTCTTATCTTATGAAATGAAAAGAACTATAATATCAGCATAAAACATTAACAGATGGTACATAGCCTCGGTCCTCAGCACTAGTGAACTCTAAAAGCTAAGTCTGAGGAATATTGTACTTGGAACTAGTTTACCTTTCGCACAGACGATAGGGATCAACCGAGGGCCTCGTGGAGTTTGACACCCCTGTAAGAAATATTCACCATTAAATCATTAGAAACACATACGAAAATAAAATAAACAAGAAGCTACAACAGAACCATAAACAGAGGCAACGATAAATTTGATTTATTACTTAACTCATGGTTGGAACCTGGAAAACTTGTGCTTGTTGCGCTCTAGTTGAGAAAATGTACCGAGTCGGGGAAGTTGGTCTAGGTATTCCTGATGGGCACCTCACATCAACGAAGTCCCATCATTAGTATGATACCAAGCCGCAAATCGTTTTCTCATAAAGAAAATTCAATAGTACTATTTTTCCAACTTTTAACTGTGTAAAATACGAAATACAGATAGATGAAGACCATGTGTAAACATTACTGGAAATGTCGATTATGTAGCTAAGTGGTTAATACATAATGAAACAAATAACCGAGGTATTGTTTTTGAAGCCATTTCTATTTACAAAAAAAAAACCAACCTAGCACTGAACCCCGAAGGCTTACGCAAATCTCGAAATCGATAAGGTAAGTAATCCCCTTTTAATACCCCAAGCCTCAAACCAAAAGATTCAAACCACTGAAGTATTTTCCAAGGGTGAATGTAATAGACTTTGAAGGACACAAGCTTATATCGGACTTCAGAGACTCATCTACGAAAGGCTAAGAAAATCGTTGGAGATAATGATAAAGGAAAACCTTAAATTAAATATGTGCAACAGAAGATTCAGAACATTGTTTTCCCTGTAGCATTTCCTTGAAGGACCCTAGTATTCAAGATTTTTTTCGAGATAAAAGTCCTTACCAGTAAGATGGACTTCCCTTCCTACCTCGAGGACGCGACCCAAGTTGACAGACTCATTGCCAAAGATAGTGACACAGGTCCATTCAGAGAATCTCACAATGACAAAGGAAGGTCCGTTCAACCCTAGGAAGAGACCTTACGAGAGTAAATTAATGTTGGAAGTACAGGGGTTGTTGGGGCCATGTGATGGGGTTCAAGTTGGCACGTTTTGACTGGATAGTAATCGTAAAGGGCCATCAAAACTCATGCCTACATGACCCCATTAATGGTCATATGCACAGCTTTAACTCTTTCTCACAGATATACTTTTCCACCTAGGCTATGCATCAAATGCGTAGTTAACTTGATTCCTTTATGACGTGACTAGTGAGGCCGCGTTCTCTTAACTGTTGACTTGTAGTTTAACTCCCATCCAATAGTATTGTAGTTGGGGTTTCATTACCCGAACATTGGTAAGAAAAGGGACGGGGTTATCTCATTACTAGACACTCTTATTTGTTAAAGGAACTCGATTGTGTTCAACCAGTAAGACTATAATACTAATCGCTAGTGGTGTATAATTTCTCACACCTTGCTTTTACGTTAGATAATGCAATATGTTCAAGATTATATTATTTAGTCTGGTATGCACGAATACATAAATCCCATGTCTAAGGAAAAGATAGGTTTGTAGGTCTAAACCTAAAACTTTACAGACACTTGTTATGAATAGGGATGCAGGGTTTAAACCATAGACAAGTTACTGCACTATTAGACTAATATAAGAGGGTTATTTCATGAAGAGAAGTACTTAACTTACCTCGCAATTTTTATTTTTTTTTGGCATTTCGAGGTATATTACACACTAGGAGAGAGACTTATGAGATGGGGTTACCTATCATTGAGATAGTTGGAGCTCGCCACAAAATTGACTTCAGAGAAGGCCCTGCTATGCCATTTCTGGATGAAATGCTTAAGAATGTATGTAATATGAAGGATAATAGAATTTTTGTAATATGGAAAGTTTGATGGTTTGTGGATGAAATATTTAACACTAATAAATGAGTGGGTGTGTGTTATTGTGGGAGATGAACGGGTTTTGTATTTGTGGACGTGCACAAAGAGAACTATCTTAAATACCACAAGTGACTAATCAATCTCATGAAGATCAGGGGAGTGATTTCCTATGACAACACTCTCTAGAGAGGAACCATTGCAAGTCACCCCGAAGGTCCGAAGGCTTCATCCATGTCAAACGTTTCACATTGGAAGTGAACAAGGTCCTTCTCGATGATGATGATTAACAAGGTGAATTTAAAGTATTGATGATGATGATTATTAACATTCATGGAGACCAATTGGTCTATTGGACCTTAAGAAGGTAAGAGATTACTTCAATTTCACTAAAATTGTATTTCTATGATAAAAAAACATTGARAGAAGGTTTCTAAGATCACCATAGTTTTGACGACTTAGGAGGACTAGGAAGGTCCATAATGTGAGAGATATTTTTAAATTGGGATATAATATGGGTATCGGGAGGGAAATCCAATAGGAAGTGTTTTTCATCTTCTACTTAGTGTCACAAAGGTAACAAATTCTCTCATCCGAGGGTGTTTTGGGAGTTCTCCAAGGCCCAATTTCACTGTGTACCTTGTGGGAGTTTGTTCTTATTTTAGCAATGTTGATTTTCTTATTTTCAATTTTCAAAATTGAGAGGTAACATTTTATCTTCTAAATTAGGCTTGACCAATATCTTAATTTCCTTTTACCCACTAATTCTTTATCACACCACATATTCTCCTTAAATTTATAAGTGATAATATTTGTAATATTATCGATATTCTACACGACGGTTTCTTCTTGTATTCCCCAATTATTTAAGTTAGAGTATAATGTAACATATTAAATGATTGATACATTAATAATGTAATGTATTAATTAATTATTACATTAATACATTGCTAAAATATTAATACACTAATAAAGTAATACACTTTTAAAGGATTAATACATTAATAATGTAATGTATTAATTAATTAATACATTTATACATTGCTAAAGTATTAATACACTAACAAAGTAATAGATTAATAATACATTATTAAAGTAATAATGCATTAATAAATACATTATTAAAGTATTAGAAACCTTAATAAATATATTATTAAAATAGTAATACATTAATACAGTATACAGTATTAAAAAATTAATACATTAATTGAAAATTACTATGGTTGACCATTAATATGGTTGACTTTGGGAAAGAAAGTTTCACTATGGAAATATTTTGGAAATTTTGGAAATTTAATTTTCTTGGAAATTATTCTGTTTTTGGTAAATTTGAATTTGGAATAATTTTTCCAATTATGGCGATTTCGAATTTCGAATTTGTTAATTGTAATAAATTATTGTGACTATTGGGTAGAATTCTGATTTGACCCAACTAACTATTTGACAATGACACTTGTTAAAAAACAGAATATTTTATATTAATTGCAGGAAGACAAATGGAACAGCCATGTTGAAAGTAGTTGACCATGACTCCATGAGTGGGGAACATGTTGGAACTACCCCTGGGTTGATTTTTACAAGTGGAAAATTAATGATTTGGCCATTGGTAGCCCCTGAAAATCAGGGATTTAGGAAGCTGCGAAAATTCCCAAGGAAGGGAAAAGACCTAAGCAAGTTACAAATAAGCATATGTGAGGAGGCAGGATGTTGTTGAGTATGCTGGGGAAAAGAGTTTAGTTGTGATTTTATTTTCTTTCACTTGCTGTTATGAACACTAATAGGGTGTGAGGCAAGGAGGAAAAGTGACTGAATTTGAAGGACAGTGTTGCAGAGGGATTACAAGTTCGCCCTTATGGACTCGTGGTCAGGCTAGGGGGTGAATCAGGAAATTAATCGTGGCTTCTCGGTTCTATGGTTGGGAGGAACATGGTTATTCCCTTTGTTTTCCCTACAAGCCTAGTTCAGATATGTACCCTAAACTCTATCTGTCTGAATGATTTTGTATTGAAATTATTGTTCATGTTATCGTTATACGGAAGAGTTCTAGTAGTTGTTTTAATGATCGTGCAACTACTGCAAGTATTTTATGTATTTAAAGATTCAGTATTCTACCCCTGTGGAACGAATTGGTTAATGTTATAATGAGATTATTAACGTGGGTATACATGCAAGAACCTAGACAAAGACTGTTCGAAATTCAGTGAATAGACTATAGGATTTAAATGCAGATTTATTTTCCAGAATCAACTTTTAATCAGAAGCGAATAGGTATCAATGAGAGAACAAAGTCATTATATATATATATATATATCAAACTTGAACAAAGTCATTATAGGCATTTTAAACTTTAACAGATTCGAATGAATGAACAGAGATATTATATGTGTCTATATATTAAACTTGAACAGAGTCATTATATATCCGTGTGTGTGTGTGTGTGTGTGTGTGTGTGTGTGTGTGTGTGTGTGTGTGTGTGTGTGTGTTTTAAACTTTAATAGAGTCGAATGAACAAACAGGGCTAATTATATGCATATATTCCATTCTGTAATTTAGTTTAGAAAGGAAAACATAGTTCATTTATATAGACCATACGCAGTTATAACTACAACATATACACGGTATGCAACAGGGGTTCCGCGCAATGATATTTTTGAATATGAAGTAAATTGGTTAAACATAGTCGGAATAAGATACACAGATATATTTATAAACGTATGAGCTAATTCTGAAGGGTTTAGAACTCCATTACGATAAATATTATGTTAAATATATACATAGATGGATGTATATATATATAGATTAGCAAGGTAATAATGTTGAATCGGAAATGACCAGGTCTAGTCAACTATGTTTAGTTGTGTTGAAAATAAAGAGTAACCAATTCTAACCCTGCCAAGCAATATCTGAACCTTTCACGAACTATAACAGGAAAGAAATATAATCCATTTCTAGAAATTATGATAACTGAATAGAAATAAGTTCATGCGGGAAAAGGGTAGTCCATGGGACTTCAAAACTCTTATGTGGAGCCGTGAGTTGAGAGTAAGGAGGAAATATTTAACAAAAAATACCGAAAGGAAAACACAGAGTCATATTGTGCAGTAATAGAATCCCTTTACAAGTTAAAACCTAGAAAGAAAATCCCTTTCCTTTTTCACCATACTGAATGGTGTAAACACCTTTAGCCGAATACATTCAAATCAATAGTAACGATAAATCGATTTACAAGTTGGATTGAAATTAGATAGGGAACAACTAGGATAAAAATACCCAACACTGTATTTTATTCGTTGAAAACAAAGTTCTATTTAATAACAGTTACACACAGAAGTCAGATCACGAAGCAACTGGAGGACCTCCTCATCCCAACCATTGAAGGCATAGATTAAAAAAACGATAGAAAACACCTCAAAAAAAAATCTAGGAAGAAACTGTGCTCAGGCACTGGGAAAAGCCTGGGAGGCCTACAAGGAACTCAAATACCTTTTGCGCTGGTAGTGGGTGTCGAACATCCGAGATCCATAAGTGGACTAGAAGCCTGAAAAAGTATCGTTTAAACTATAAATAACCACAAATAAATTTAACGAAAATACTAACAGAAATTGCTAACAGACAGTAAAGAATACGTAACTTACTTAACGTCTGTGCAATAGGCTGGCATAAATCTCTGTTTTACTTGTCACTTTTTCCAACTGGTTAGATGCCTGGCTGAGGGTGGAGAGCGTGTTAATTCGTTGATGGGTACCCTCGTATCAAAAAGGGCCCATCATCTGTATATTATATAAGTCCTGAAATGAAAAAATCTTACAAGGAGGAAGGGCGTACACAGTAATCAATGATTCTATAATAGGAAAGGACAGAAATAGATGGTAACAGTAATCTTGTGCATTTCAAACATTTCAGCGAATTATTCAAACTATTTAACAAATTAGACAGAGCACAACGAGTATTCTACCTACTGTAAATAATATTGGAAATGTTGTGAAAGTATAACATGACTGAAGATTTACAAATCCCAATAGAGGCCTTAAGCCTTGACAACCATCACAGGATTCTACATGGGACATAATCGGGGAGGCTACGAAACCTCCTCCCAAAACTTAAACATGAAAATGAACGGGTACACCCTTTCTAATACGCGGAAACAGAGGTGTATACTGTAGAAGCTAAACTGAGAAGTTATAAACCCTTCCTTCCGAAACTGAATAGTAAACAATCGAGGATACCCCTTTCAAATCCAGTGAACGAAGAAATAAAATGGAGATCATTTCGAAGGAAACTTTTCCATCAGGGTTTAGGGTAACTTCGAAAAATAGTACAGAAGAATTCGGGAGCATTATTTCTATAAAAAACAACTTGCAAGTAATGCGTTTGGAGACAAATACTTACCAGGGGCAAGGGCCACGCCAACTGTTACAACTTGGAGCGGCTACCATGGAAATACTTTGTGCCACCCTATTTGTTTTTACAAAACTGCCTCACAGAACTCAACAATGACATTTGAAAAACCACTTCAACCCTAATCGACATCCTGTCAACCGTGGAGTAAATGAGGAGGGCACGGAGGGCAGGTGGCCATGTGAGAGTGTCAGCGACAGTATGCCATATGGATTAAAGGGCCAGTAATTTCACTGGAACTCGCAGGCCACTTTCAATGAAATTTATTGAGTCTTAACTGCTAGACAGAGAATCATACTACCCACTTAATGCGTATTATGAATAAGAGTAAAAGCCCTTGTCTTTCCTCGGGTTTAGCACGAATCAATAGTCTGGTCCTAGTGATGAAGTATCCATTCAACCTATGGAGGTAAGTAACTAATTCACAAACCAACTCTGGACCTAAGGACATTAATTTCGATCACGACATAGTAATAAAACCCATCTTGATGGATCATATGGTGGGTAAAACCAATTAAAGTCGCCTGGATTCAACTATAATCAGAGATCCATGCACGCAAATGGTAGGAGTCATATGTTTTATTTAGGAGATCATAGTGGGAGTGTGAGGCTTTGTTTTTTTCTCATATAATCCATTATATCATGGGGTAAAAGAATTTGAAATCAAGAGGGAACTCTTTTGGTAGGTAGAACTTAGGAACTTCCCCTTTAGGGAATCCTTTTTACGAATATAATTTTTTAACCAATCCTATCATAAGTGTATACATTCTGTTATGAAAAGGAAACAACGAATAAAAAAAAAAAAATTATGTGTGATAATTGAAGTTTATTACATATGGTATCAGAGAAAAAGTTACAACATTGGGCCTGAACAGGGCCACTGTAGTGCTTAGTATATATTCTGTGTTAAATAAAAACTAATAAATCGTATGATTACAAAAAAAAACTTTTTATGTTTTGGTGATTAAGTATGGCAACTCAGGACAATGCAGAAAATAGGATGGAAGAAAATATACAACAAAGACCTCTGGGAGATACAAGGCAGAATAGTGACGGAAACTCACCCACATAAGTGTTGGAGACAATGAGGAACCTGATCGTTGAGCTACAGATCTTTAAAGCTGACAATAAAAAATTAAAAAAAGCACAGCAAGAACAACAGGAGATAAACAAAATCCTCCTGCGTAGTATAGTGACCAAGAAAATCCCAAAGGACAATAATAATGATGAAGAAGTCAGTAAGAGAGCCTCCAAGAACTCAGGGCCAGAAACAAAAAGGGGAGATAGTTCATCTGAAGGAACACCTCTAGTTGAGGAAGGAACTAAAACTGGCAGGAAAAGAAAACAAGTAGACCACCTTGAAGGAGAATTTAAAAAGATTAAACCGGCTACCTTAGATGGGGAATCCAGGACAGGAGAAGAAGCAGAGGCATGGCTATTGGATATAAAAAAGTATTTCCAAATATATAACTATTCCAGCAACATGAAGGTCAGGATGGCCATCTACAATCTAAAAGGGAAGGCCAGTATTTTGTGGCAAGATCTAAAATTGGCCAAGGGCCTAAAGGAGAAACAGTTGAAATGGTCTGACTTTAAGAAGTATTTTAAGAAACAATACCTTTCTGAAAATTATTATGAAAGGAAGATGAAGGAATTTTACGAGTTACGACTTGGACAGATGACGATGGAGGACCTTATAAATAAATTTCTGGATCTTCTAAGATCCGTACCATACATCCGGGAGGATAAAGTAAAAATTCAATGATTTCTAAGCTGTCTACCACAATCCTACAAGGACAGGATTGAGTTTGATAACCCCAAATCCTTAAGTGAAGTATTCAAAAAAGCGTGGATGTGCTACGACCAATATAAATAGCGGGCAGAGTTTCCCAAAGCCTAGAAGGATAAGAAACAAGATCGAATGAACCAACGGAAGAAGGGATACCAACCAGCTCCTTATCGGAATACAGTGAAGAGTTTTCCAAGAAAGGATTTTCACTTCAATCTTCCGAATGCTCAGGGCAGCGGAAAACTGACGAACGTGGGAGCGAAAAGGTTTGGGGACAGCTCCCACGAGCCATTGAAGTGTTGGGAATGTGGAGAACCTCATCTCAGGAGGAACTGCCCACGGTTGAGTTCAACAAACATAACTATTGTTCATAACTTGCAAGAAGCCTCGACAGTGGGAGACATGGGGAGGAGCCTACATCGAATAAATGCAGCCATTGACGGACGACAAGATGACCACCAGTCCTCAGTGGTAGAAGTCAAAGGTAAAATCCAAGACACTCGAATTTATGTTTTAATTGACCCTGGAGCAACATTAAGTTATATTACTCCGAATGTAGTAGAGTCAAATAAACTTAAGAGACTGAAGCACGCAAATGGCTTGTGCGACTAGCGACAGGTACAAAAAGGAAAGTAATTGACTATATTTTTTATTTTGAGTTCAACCTAGATGGTCAAACTATAAGGACCGATCTGAACATCCTACCACTAGGATCTTACGATATGATTATTGGGATGGACTGGTTGGAACGACACAAAGCAATATTAAATTGTTATACAAAGATACTTAACTATAAAGATGACTCTGACGCCACCAAGACAGCCCAAGGTATACCAAAACCGGTATCATTCAGACAAATCTCAGCAATGCAACTAAAGAAATGCGTGAGAAAAGGATGCCAAGTTTATGCTATCCAAGTAACGAGTCTAGCAGAAAAGAAGGACAAGCCAAAGTTGGAAGACTTTGTTGTCTTACACGATTTCAGAGACATGTTTGTGGATGAGATACCAGAATTACCCCCTAGAAGGGAAATAGACTTCTCCATAGATTTGTTACCCGGTTCTGCCCCTATCTCGAAGGCACCTTACCGGATGAGTCTACCAGAACTGACAGAATTAAAAATACAATTACAAGAATTGTTGGACAAAGAGTATATCAGACCAAGTGTCTCACCTTGGGGAGCACCAGTCCTCTTTATGAAAAAGAAGGACGATACTCTAATATTATGTATCGATTATAGACAACTGAACAAAATGACTATTAAGAATAAATACCCCTTACCAAGAATAAATGATCTGTTCAATCAAGTAGGGGGGGGGCAAGATCTTTTCGAAATTGGATTTACAATTCGGTTATCATCAAGTTCGGATAAAAGATGAAGACATAAACAAAACAGCATTTTGGACTCACTAACGCCCCAACCACGTTTATGTGCCTGATGAGCAGTATTTTCAGTGAGTACTTGGACAAGTTCGTGGTAGTATTCATTGACGATATCCTAGTCTATTCAAAGACGGAGGAGAAACATGAGGAACACTTAAGAATAGTTCTACAAACATTAAGGAAGCACAAACTGCACGCCAACTTCGACAAATGTGACTTCTATTAGAAGGAAATACAATACCTTGGACATGTAATTTTAGCAGAGGGTATTGTCGTAGACCCGGAAAAGACGAAATCCATTATGGAATAGCTGGTAACTAAAGATGTAGCAGATATACAGTCGTTCATGGGAATCACCGGATACTACCGCAGGTTTATAGAAGTGTTTTCCAAGATAGCCTACCCTATCACATCATTACAGAAGAAAGGAACCACGTTTAACTAGTCAGAGAAATGCCAAGACAACTTTAACAAACTAAAGGAATTATTGACAATGGCACCCATATTGAAAGTAGCAGACCCAGATAAAGACTTCACGGTATGTGTCGATGCAAGTAGAGAAGGGCTAGGAAGGACATGTCATTTGTTATGAGTCCCGGAAATTAAAATAACACGAGCAAAATTACGTCACTCATGACTTAGAATTGGTAGCAGTAATACATGCCTTAAAGATGTGGCAACATTACATAATGGGTAGAAGATTCCATAGGACAACAACGGGGTGAAATACCTGTTTAACCAACCAGATCTTAACGCAAGGCAAGCAAGGTGGTTAGCCTTCTTAAGAAAATTCGACTTCGAATTTAGACATATCAAGGGCAAGGAAAACAAAGTAGCAGACGCTTTAAGTAGAAGAATCCATGGGTTATTTGAGATGAATATTAGCAGAGCAGAAAGTGATCTAGAAGAAAGAATAAGGACGATAGGTATTGATGACGAGAACTATACCAAAATGATGGAAGAATTTCCAAACAATATCGCGAACTCAGATAAAACAGATCTAAGTGTCGACGAGAAGGGACTGCTACGATTTAAAAACAGACTTTACATACCAGATTTAGCAGGGTTAAAAGTGACAATATTTGACGAAGTGTATAAGAAGCCGTATTCCGACCACCCAGGGTACCAAAAAACAATAACAACGCTTAGGAAACTATTTTATTGGCCTAATATGAAAGGAGAAACAACAAAATACTTGGCTAGATGCCAAGATTGTCAGCAGGTTAAGTCCGAGCACCAACATCCAGCTGGCCTCTTACAGCCATTACCAGTACCAGAATGGAAATGGGAGACTATATCACTCGACTTTATAATAGGTTTTCCTAAAACTTAGAAATAGAATGACTCTATCATGGTTGTGATCAATAAACTCAGTAAGTTTGTACACTTTATTCTTGTAAAGTCTACTTTTAAAGCTACAAACATCGCTGAAATATTCATGAAAGAAATCTTTACATTGCATGGTATTCCTAAAATGGTGATTTCAAATAGAGACGTAAAATTCACATCCGCTTTTTGGAAGGAATTGTTTGCAGGTCCCAATACCAACTTGAATTTCAGTACAAGTTATCATCCACAAATGGATGGACAAACCGAAAGGACAAACCAAATCATAGAGGATATGCTCTGCATGTACGCAAGAACAAAACCAAACAAGTGGGAGGATTATATTCACTTGGTAGAATTTTCATATAACAATGGGTACAAAACTTTAGCAAAGTTAAGTACTTTTGAAGTATTGTACGACAAAAAGTGTACGACTTCAATTAGTTGGGATAACCCGACTGACAGACTCATGGTTGGACAGGAAATGCTCCAAGAAATGGAGAACATGGTAAGAAAGGTACAACAAAACTTGAAGGAAGCACAAGACAGACAGAAGAGCTATGGAGATCTGAAAAGAAGACACTTAGAGTTTCAAGCGGGAGACCATGTATACTTGAAGGTCAAAGCCCGAAAAAGCTCATTGAAGGTAGGAAACTGTGCCAAGTTGGTACCCAGGTTCAGTGGGCCCTTCAAGATACTAGCTCGAATTGGACTTGTAGCATATCAACTTGCATTGCCAGCAAATCTAAGAATTCATAATGTATTTCATGTTTCATTATTAAAAAAATATGTTCATGACCCTACTCATATGATTAATTGGAACTTGGTACAGGTGGAATCCGAAGGCGAATTCCAAGTGGAACCCCTACGCATTCTGGACTAGAGAGAAATAGCGCTTCGGAACAGAGTCGTCGCTCAGGTAAAGGTGCAATGGAAGCACTTTAGCCCTGAGGAGGCCACTTGGGAATTGGAGGGAGATTTGTGGAAATCTCATCCAACCTTGTTCCAAGAAGGGAACGAACACTAAGGATAGTGTTTTATTGAAGGGGGAAAGGATGTGACATCCCCCAAAATAAAATATTTTGGAAATTTAATTTTTTGGGAAATTATTTCGTTTTTGGTAAATTCGAATTTGGAATAATTTTGCCATTTATGGAAATTCCAAATTTCGAATTTGTTAATTGTAATAAATTATTGTGACTGTTGGGCAAAATTCTGATTTGACCCAACTAACTATTTGACAATGACACTTGTTAAAAAATAGAATATTTTATATTAATTGCAGGAAGACAAATGGAACAACCATGTTGAAAGTAGTTGACCATGACTCCATGAGTGGGGAACATGCTGGAACTACCCCTGGACTAATTTTTACAAGTGGAAAATTAATGATTTGGCCATTGGCAGCCCCTGAAAATCAGGTATTTAGGAAGCTGCGAAAATTCCCAAGGAAGGGAAAAGACCTAGGCAAGTTACAAATAAGCATATGTGAGGAGGCAGGACGTTGCTGAGTATGTTGGGGAAAAGAGTTTAGTTGTGATTTTATTTTCTTTCACTTACTATTATGAACATTGGTAGAGTGTGAGGCAAGGAGAAAAAGTGATTGAATTTGAAGGACAGTGCTGCAGAGGGATTCCATGTTTGCCCTTATGGACTCATGGTCACGCTAGGGGGTGAATCGAGCAAGTAATCATGGCTACTTGGTTCTACAGTTGGGAGGAATGTGGTTTTCCCTTTGTTTTCACTGCAAGCCTAGTTCAGATATGTACCCTAAACTCTATCTGTCTGAATGATTTTGTATTGAAATTACTGTTCATGTTATCGTTATACAGAATAGTTCTAGTAGTTGTTTTAATGATCGTGCAACTATTGCAAGTCTTTTCTGTACTTAAAGATTCAATATTATACCCCTGTGGAACAAATTGGTTAATGTGTTAATGAGATTCGTAACGCTGGTGTACATGCAAGAACCTGGACAAAGACTGTTTGAAATTCAGTGAATAGACTATAGGATTTAAATGCAGATTTATTTTCGAGAATCAAATTTTAATCAGAAGCGAATAGGTATCAATGAGAGAACAGATTCATTATATGCGTATATATATATATATATATATATATATATATATATATATATATATATATATATATATATATATATATATATATATATATATATATATATATATATATATATATATATATGTCAACTTGAATAAAGTCGAACGAACGAACAAAACTATTATATGCGTATACATATCAAACTTGAACAAAGTCATTATAGGCGTTTTAAACTTTAACAGAGTCGAATGAACAAACAGAGATACTATATGTGTCTATATATTAAACTTGAACAGAGTCATTATATACATACATACATACATACATATGTGTGTGTGTGTGTGTGTGTGTGTGTGTGTGTGTTTTAAACTTTAACAAAGTCAAATGAACAAACAAGGCTAATTATATGCATATATTCCATTCTGTAATTTAGTTCAAAAAGGAAAACAGAGTTCATTTATATAGACCATACGCAGTTATAACTACAACAGATACACAGTATGCAACAGGGGTTCCGCGCAATGACATTTTTGAATCTGAAGTAAACTGGTTAAGCATAGTCAGAATAAGATACACAGATATATTTATAAATGTATAAGCTAATTTTGAAGGGTTCAGAACTCCATTACGATAAATATTATGTTAAATATATACACAGATGGATATATATATATATATAT
Source organism: Picea engelmannii (assembly GCA_009831015.1). Lineage (NCBI taxonomy): Eukaryota > Viridiplantae > Streptophyta > Pinopsida > Pinales > Pinaceae > Picea > Picea engelmannii. The sequence goes on from ML779968.1 coordinate 306,730, forward strand.
ATATATATATATATATATATATATATATATATATAGATTAGCAAGGTAATAATGTTGAATCAGAAATTTCCAGGTCTAGTCAACTATGTTTAGTTGTGTTGAAAATAAAGAGCAACCAATTCTAACCCTGCCAAGCAATATCTGGACCTTTCACGAACCGTAACAGTAAATAAATATAATCCATTTCTAGAAATTATGGTAATTGAATAGCAATAAGTTCATGTGGGAAAGGGTAGTCCACTGGACTGCCAAACTCTTATGTGGAGTCGTGAGTCAAGAGTAAGGAGGAAATCCTTACCAAAAACTACAGAAAGGAAAACACAGAGTCATATTGTGTAGTAATAGAATCCCTTTACAAGTTAAAACCCAAAATGAAAATCCCTTTCCTTTTTCACCATACCGAACGGATGTACAAATTGTGTAAACACCTTTAGCTAAATACATCCAAATCAATAGTAACGATAAATCGATTTACAGGTTGGATTGAAATTAGATAGGGAATGACTGGGATAAAAATACTCAACATTGTATTTTATTCATTGAAAACAAAGTCCTGTTTAATAACAGTTACACACAGAAGTCGGATCACAAGCCAACTGGAGGACCTCCTCATCCCAACCATTGAAGGCATAGACTAAAAAAACGATAGCAAACACCTCAAAAAAAAAATCCAGGAAGAAACTGTGCTCGACACTGGGGAAAGCCTAGGAGGCCTACAAGGAACTCAAATACCTTTTGCGCCGCTAGCGGGTGCCGAACATCCGAGATCCATAATTGGACGAGAAGCTTGAAGAGGTATCGTTTAAACTATCAGTAACCACAGATAAATTTAACGTAAATACTAACAGAAATTTCTAACAGACAGTAAAGAATACGTAACATACTTAACTTGCAAGTAATTTGTTTGGAGACAAATACTTACCAGGGGCAAGGGCCACGCCAACTGTTACAACTCGGAGCTGCTACCATGGAAATACTCTGTGCCACCCTGTTTGTTTTTACAAAACTGCCTCACAGAACTCAACAATGACATTTGAAAAACCACTTCAACCCTAATCGACATCCTGTCAACCGTGGAGTAAATGAAGAGGGCACGGAGGGCAGGTGGCCATGTGAGAGTGTCAGCGACAATATGCCATATGGATTAAAGGGCCAGTAGTTTCACTGGAACTCGCAGGCCACTTTCAATGAAATTTATTGAGTCTTAACTGCTAGACAGAGAATCATACTACCCACTTAATGCGTATCATGAATAAGAGTAAAAGCCCTTGTCTTTCCTCGGGTTTAGCATGAATCAATAGTCTGGTCCTAGAGATGAAGTATCCATTTGACCTATGGAGGTAAGTAACTAATTCACAAACCAACTCTAGTCCTAAGGACATTAAGATCGATCGCGACATAGTAATAAAACCTGTCTTGATGAATCATATGGTGGGTAAAACCAATTAAAGTCGCCTGGGTTCAACTATAATCAGAGATCCATGCACACAAATGGTAGGAGTCATATGTTTTATTTAGTAGATCATAGTGGGAGTGTGAGGCTTTGTTTTTTCTCATATAATCCATTATATCATGGGGTAAAAGAATTTGAAACCAAGAGGGAACTCTTTTGGTAGGTAGAACTTAGGAACTTCCCCTTTAGGGAATCCTTTTTACGAATAGAATTTTTGAACCAATCCTATAATAAGTGTATACATTCTGTTATGAAAAGGAAACATCGAATAAAACAAAAAAAAAATTATGTGTGATAATTGAGGTTTATTACAATGACTATGGTTGACTTCAATAGACTTTCACTATGGTTCATTATGGTTGACCTTCAATAACTGACGCAGTGCCCCTACCTCAGCAGGGTTCTACTGACCTCTCGGTCTCTAGATCGATCTACTTCTGAGCCAAAATGGCTCTTCGGGCTCCTGCTGGAACCCCTTTAGTCGAATCCATAGGTCCCCTTTTTCCTCCTGGCACTGGCCTTGAGAAAACCTGCGCACGCGCCTCTTCTTCGATGCTCTTCTCTGTTCTGAAATCAACGCACTTCAGCCTTTCGCATTTCAGGACTTCGGGACTCCTGTATGCAAGTCTGGTTGCTGAAACGCTGAAAAGGACTTATCCTCTGTATTGGCCCTTAGCCTCCATCTATGTGACCACGTCCTGTGACCATGTGCTTTATGCCAAAGAACTTATCGGCTTTTCATGATTCAGGGAATCGCGATGCAAGCGATCCTCCCAATATTCTGTCCTCTAAAATGTCGAAACCCAAAATAGGTTCTAACTCCAGGGCTCCTCTCTTAAGCCGTTGTCCATACGACCGGTCCCGTGATCTGGCGCTATTCCTCCGATCGCTTTTCGGGACTTCACGATTCAAGATTTCGTGACTCCAGCTGCAACGTTCCTTGGCCTTTCAATATCCCGGGTCCTGAAATACCGAAGTATTGCCCGTGACCACGGTGCACCTTTTGAGATTTCGCGATTCGCGATTTCACGAATTCGGCTACGACGATTCCAGGTCCTTTAGTCTTCCAAACCCCGAAATGTCGATTCTCCCCTGGATAATAAATGGTTTAGATCTTCCCGAATGGACGATCCTTGTTCAATCACGATCCCTCCTTTCACGATTTTGGGAGCCAGGACTTCTTATCTCGTGACTTCTTCCTCCTCAATCTCCTGGTACCCGAATTCCCGGCAGACTTTGATCTTTGACACTTTTTCTCCCCAAATGGACAGTCCCAATGCTTTCGGGACTTCGCAGGTTGCAAAGTCGAAGGACTCCTTTTCCTTCTATTGAGATGAATCTTAAACCTCGTGCACCTTCTCTAGATCTGACGGCTCACAGACCTCAGTGCTAGATCTGACGGTTCAGATCCTCCCTCTTGTTCTTTGATCCAGCGGCTCTCATGCCACAATGCTCCAGATCTAATGGTCTGGATTCCTTCAAGATTTCGTGAACCGGAAGTTCACGATGCAAGTGATCCCAAAATCCCTTGCTGCTCCAAGTCCCGAACTCCAAAATGTTGAAATTCAACCGCGTGATTTCAAGATTTCGCGAACTGAAAGTTCGCGATGCAAGCGGTTCCACACCTCTATCCACTCCAAACCCCGAACTCTGAAATGTAGAGATTCAATGCCTGATCCAACAGTTGTCGCGATTTCTGCACTTCTCTATGAAGTGTCTCCGACATCCATTTCCGCTACTCTCTTGCACACACCTCTCGTAGGTTAAACTCTAAGAGATTTCCTCCAGATCCGACGGTTGTCGGTTCACTGCATGATATATGACGACAGTTGTAGCTCCCTCTTGAGATTTTCGCCTCTTCCTTTTTCTTGGAAGATCTTAGATGCTTCAAAGGCCTCGACCTTTGCTTTCTCTGTGAACCCCGTGACCTTAGGTCTCGCCTGCATTCTGGAAAACGTTGTTCCTCCTGAGCTTTGTTTTCTCTGAAACCTCAAAGGGTTTCTCTCGACCTCTACACTCCTTGCAGGGTACTTGCACACAACTATGCTATTCGTCTTGAGCTTCGGAACTCAGACATCTAAGGGACTCAACCCTTGCCTTCTCCCTCAAATGGAGATGGGTGACCTCTTGGAAACCTCCTGCTCAAGCACTCCTTGCTAAGCAAACAGAGTATTCAACAATTTTGTAAGTGTCTTCTCTTCGATACTTCTCCTCTCTGAACTCGAAAGAGTTCCTTCTGTACACGCTTGCACTAACTCAATGCCCACCTAGCAGAGTTCTCCAGAGTCCTCAGTGACTCTGTCTTCTTCTGAACTTAAAATAGAGTTTTTCAATGCACTCTGTGCACTTACTCAATGCCCGCGTGGTAGAGCTTCCACATAACCTTCAGTAGTTATGTTTTATGTTCGAACTCGAAACAAAGTTCTTTCCCTAATGCACCTTTTGCATTCACTCAATGCCCGCATGGCAGAGCTTCTACAGGACTTTCAGTAGTTCTGTCTTCTTCTGAACTCAAAATAGAGTTCTTTCTTGTGCACTCCTTACACTTCTGTTGCTGAAGGTCCAATTCTCTCCCTCTTAAGATTTCCTGAGGCGGTCTCACCTCTACCAATGCACACCTTGCGGACTCTATGAACTCCTTGCACCTAGAAACTCCAAGACTGGAAGAAATCAAAATTATGCAATTACTTCACCAGTTATGCATTCAAAACAAGAAATGCACAAAAACAAGTAAACACACACACACAGTTCACGGCAGGAAAACCTGCTCTTCTATTAATTTGTATGTTTGTACAAAATGTTTACAATGGTTGGATTGTAACAAGTCTCATCTCTTTTCCCGAGACCTCTCTACTTGAGATCCCTCCTCCTCTCCTAACTCTCTATCTGAGTCTCTAATTCTCTACTCTCTAAACTTTCTAATTACAAAGAGGGCTCTCTCACGAGCTTATCCTCCGCCTCACCATCTCTTAGCCATCGCTCTCACAGAGCGGCTCTCTACGGTTACATTACATAAAAGGAGTGTCCAGGCCTGACTACGACCTAGGCTTGTTGTAGGTAACCATTAACAGAAACCTCAACCACTACCTGAAAAAATATGCGGCTTGGAATTAAGAGCCTTACAACACGAATCCCCAATTGGGATCTGATTTAAAAATTTTGAAAAACGAGAGGTCTTTGCTTCTCTCCCTCATGTATGCACACTAAATGTACTGGCTAGATGGCACTTAGGCTGTGCTGAAGTGATGTTCCTGCATCATACTCCTCAGCTGGAAAAATCATGATCTCCTGATCATGAGCTCATTTGCATCTCTGTTGAAATCCACCTGGATCCCAAACTTCTTTTTGGAGATGTCCATCTTCTCCTCTGCTTTGTTGTTGTTGCTTCTACTACTTTGCTGCTCTTGCAGACTCCCTTCTACTCAGCTTCTCATTGATGGCAGTCTCTGTTGTTGCATTCAACATCAACCTTCTAATCTCTTCTATCACCTCGTCCAGATTCTCCCATGGTTGGTTCTCTCTATGCAGTCTCCTTTGCTACAATTCTCTCATCTCAGTGGGTAGATCATCATGATCCCCCCTGTTGATTTCCTCTTTTGTGGCACTAGCTAGCCACGCTGCTGCAGAATCCATCTCTGTAGTCTCCTACTAAACTATTGTTCAGCTTCTTCCTGTGGCGGTTCTGCTATTTCTATTTCTCTGTGTGTTGGCTCAAGTCCAACTTCTTTGAGTTTCTTCCCAGGCTAGTATGCTCCTCCACCTTTTGTTGCATGCCTTGGCACTACAGTCATCATATTTTCATCTCCATGGTTAAATATTCTTAGCGATTCCTTGGAATGCTCCTCTGCTAGTATTTGCATGACTGTCTACTCATGATAGTCATCTACTGGCTCTGGATGGTTCAACCAATCCTCCAACATCTTGAACTCCATCTCCCATGAAGTGAGCATATTGTTTGTATGCTCCTCTTCTATTGGGGAAAACATCAGTGTCTGCTCCACTTCTTCCTCCGTGACAGTCTCTGTTGGCTTTCCTCCTTCTGTTGTTGTTTCTGCAACGCATCTTCTGGCCTCAACTGGGCTACTTGGTAGGAATATCTCAATTCCTCTAATGATCAGAATGTTCTCATGATATTCTTCTGTCAGCACTCCTTTCTGTCCTAAACTCTCCTCTGAGTTCATGAGACTTTCACATACCCTCATCTTTTCCCCCTTGCCCACCTGGAATCCTGGGAATTTCCTGCTTCCCACCTGGAAGTCTATGAGACCGACTAGTCCCATCTCCATAAACACTCCTTGTTGATTTGAACTCACTCCTGAGCTCATTTTCTCCACCTTGCCCACCTAGTACTATGGGAGTTCTATGTTGCCCACTTGGAAGTCTATGAGATCTTCAGCCAATCTCATACCAATACCCTCCTGTCAATATGAATTTCCCCTGCTGTCCTCCTGACAATCTACGAGATCCTCCAATGATCTCATCTCATTGCCCACATGGCAATTGGAAAATTCATCCCTGCCCTCCTGGCAGTTTATGAGATCTGAAACTGATCTCTCTTCATCATCACTGAGGGTTTCTCCAACTTCTGGCTCACATATGCAAACCAATTCTATGTTACTAAGGTTTTCATCATACCTCAACCACTTCTTCAATAGCCTTTACTGTCTTTTGGCCATCAACTCCTTGACTTCCCACTTCACCTTTGTTTTCATGGGCCATTCATACACCCATCATGCTTCTGCATTCTACTGCACCCGCATTGTCAGCTCTTCCACCCTTTCTCTTATCTCAGTGAGTTCTTTATCCATATCTGCTCTGCTCATCTACTGGTGGTCTCCTCTTCCACTACGCTCATGGCCTTCAGTAGCCATTTCCTTGTTCCTATCTTCCCTCTTGGAAAACCTGTTATTTACTCTACCATTGAGAGTATCTTCATGTCCTCCTACATATCACTTGGTTGTCTACTGATTGTCACACACCTTGCAACAATCACCACAGAGCTCTAACACTCTGCTTCTTTCACCTGCTGCATTCAGATGAATCTCTGCTTCTATCTCCACCTATTTTCATCATAATTTCTCCCACCATCTCTTCTTTGTCTGTTGTCTGCAGACAAGTAATGGGCTCCTCTCTTTCTCTTTCACTTGAAATCTAGAAGCAAAAGTATCATCTCTGATACCACATGATGGAGTGCCCCTACCTCAGTAGGGTTCTACTGACCTCCTGGTCTCTGGATCGATTTACTTTCGAGCCGAAATGGCTCTTCACGCTCCTGCTGGAACCCCTTGAGTCGAATCCATAGGTCCCCTTTTTCCTCTTGGCACAGGCCTTGAGAAAACTTACGCGCGTGCCTCTTCTTCGGCGCTCTTCAATGTTCTGCAATCAACGCACTTCGGCCTTTCACATTTTGGGACTTTGGGACTCCTGTATGCAAGTCCTCCAATTTCTTGTCTCCCCAACTCCCAGTTTCCGAAATGCCGAAAAGGACTTAACCTCTGTATTAGCATTTAGCCTCCGTCTATGTGACCATGTCCTGTGACCACGCTCTTTATGCCAAAGTGCTTATCGACTTTTCGTGATTCGAGGAATCGTGATGCAAGAGATCCTCCCTATCTTCTGTCCTACGAAATGTTGAAACCCAAAATAGGGTCTAACTCCATGACTCCTCTCTTAAGCCGTTGTCCATACGACCAGTCCCGTGATCTGGCGCTATTCCTCCGAGCGCTTTTTGGGACTTCGCGATTCAGTATTTCACGACTCCAGCTACAACGTTCCTTGGACTTTCAATCTCTCCGGTCCCGAAATGTTGAAGTACTACCTGTGACCATGGTCCACCTTTCGAGATTTCGTGATTCACAATTTCGTGAATCTAACTGCGACGATTCCAGGTCCCTCAGTCTTCTAGACCCTGAAATGCCAATTCTCCCCGGGACAATCAACGGTCTAGATATGCCCGAATGGACGATCATTGTTCAATCGCGATCCCTCCTTTTGCGATTTTAGGAGCCGAGACTTCTTGTCTCGCGACTCCTTCCTCCTCGATCTCCCGATACTTGAATTCCTGGTAGACTTTGATCTTTGACACATGTCCTCCCCAAATGGACGGTCCCGATGCTTTCGGGACTTCGCGGGTTGCGAAGTCGAAGAACTCATTTTCCTTCTGCTCAGATGAGGTTTAAACCTCGCGCACCTTCTCTGGATCCGACGGCTCATGAACCTCAGTGCTAGATCTGTTGGCTCAAATCCTTCCTCTTGTTCTTTGATCCAGCGGCTCTCAGGCCACTGCGCTCCAAATCCATCGGTCTGGATTCCTTCGAAACTTCAAAAACCGAAAGTTCACAATGCAAGTGATCCCAAAATCCCTTGCTTCTCCAAGTCCCAAACTCTGAAATGCCGAAATTCAACCGCGTGATTTCGGGATTTCGTGAACCATAAGTTCGTGATGCAAGTAGTTCCACACCTCCATCCGCTCCAAACCACGAGCTCTGAAATGCCGAGATTCAACACATGATGCGACAGTTGTCAGGATTTCAACACTCCTCTACGAAGTGTCTCCGCAGTCTGTTTCTGCTGCTCTCCCGCGTACACCTCCCGGAGGTTAAAATCCATGAGGTTTCCTCCAAATCCGACGTTTGTCGATTCTCTACATGAGATCTGACGGCAGTTGTAGATCCCTCTTGAGCTTTGTACTTATTCCTTTTCCTTGGAAGATCTCAGATGCTTCAAAGGCCCCGACCTTTGCTTTCTCTGTGAACACCATGACCTTCGGTCTCGCTTTCATTCTGGAAAATGTTGTTCCTCCTAAGCTTTGTTTGCTATGAAACCTCAAAGGGTTTCTCTCGACCTCTGCACTCCTTGCAAGGTACTTGCACACAATTGTGCTATCCATCCTAAGCTTCAGAACTCGGACCTCTAAGGGACTCAATCCTTGCCTTCTCCCTCAAATGGAGATGGGTGCCCTCTTGGCAACCTCCTGCTGAAGCACTCCTTGCTGAGCAAACAGAGTATTCAGTAACTATGTAAGTGTCTTCTCTTCGACACTTCTCCTCTCTGAACTTGAAAGAGTTCCTTCTATGCACACTTGCACTAATTCAATGCCCTCCTGACAGAGTTCTCCAGAGTCCTCAGTGACTCTGTCTTCTTCTGAACTTGAAATAGAGTTCTTCTATGCACTCTGTGCACTTACTCAATGCCCTCCTGGCAGAGCTTCCACAGAACCATCAGTAGTTCTATTTTCTGGTCAAACTCAAAACAAAGTTCTTTCCCCAATGCACCCTGTGCATTCGCTCAATGCCCGCCTGGAAGAGCTTCTACAGAACTTTCAGTAGTTATGTCTTCTTCTGAACTCGAAATAGAGTTGTTTCTTGTTCACTCCTTGCACTTCTGCTGGTGAAGGTCCAATGCTCTCCCTCTTGAGATTTCTTGAGGTGGTCTCGCCTCTGTCAACGCACACCTTGCGGACTCTGTGCACTCCTTGCACCTGGAAACTCCAAGACAGGAAGAAATTTAACTTCTGCAATTACTTCACCAGTTATGCATTCAAAACAAGAAATTCATAAAAACAAGTAAACACACACAGACAGTTCACAGCAGGAAAAACTGCTCTTCTATTAATCTGTATGTCTGTACAAAATGTTTACAATGGCTGGATTGTAACAAGTCTCAACTCTTTTCCTGAGACCTCTCTACTTGAGACCCCTCCTCCTCTCCTAAATCTCTATCTGAGTCTATAATTATCTACTCTCTAAACTTCCTAATTACAAAGAGGGCTCTCTCATGAGCTTATCCTCCACCTCACCATATTTTAGCCATCGCTCTCACAGAGCGTCTCTCTACGGCTACATTACACAAAAGGAGTGTTTAGGCCTGACTACGACCTGGGCTTGTTACAGGTAACCATTAATGGAAACCTCAACCACTACCTGAAAAAAGATGCGGCTTGGCATTAAGAGCCTTACAACACGAATCCCCAAATGGGATCTGATTTCAAAATTTTGAAACTAGAGGGCTTTGCCTCTCTCCCTCATGTATGCACGTTGAATGTGTTGGTTGGTTGGCGCTTAGGCTGAGCTAGATTTATTCTCTTGCATCACTAACCTTGACCATGTTTGACAATGGTTAACTGACAGTTGTTTCACATAGATGACCATGGTTGGCCATGACCATGGTGGTCGTCACCATAGTTGACCATGACTATGGATGACATTAATACATTAATGTATATTGTAATGTGTTAATTTATTAATACATTACTAAATTATTAATACATTAAAACATTAATAAAGTATTAATAGACTAATAAAATAAGACAAATTGATAAAATAGTAATACATTATTAAAGTATTAATAAATTAACAATACATTATTACATTAATGTAATGTATAAATTAAAGTATTAATTTACATTAATGTATAATGTAACTTATTAATTAATCTATACATTAATAATGTAATGTATTAAATAATTAATAAATTATTAATTAATACATTATTAATTAATACAATGCTAATGTATTAATACACTAATAAAATAATACATAAATAATACATTAATAAAATATTAATACCTTAATAAATACATTATTAAAGTAGTAATACATTAATAAATTAATAATACA
>ML779968.1:328174-341599 GCA_009831015.1 Picea engelmannii
GTGGAGAGAAGAGTTTCCTTGATGAAGTGATGCTTGATCATGATGTTACCCCACCTTTTGGAGATTGCATGGTATCATCCAGTGAGCCAATTGGGTTTGATGAGGGTAGTGTTCTTACAATGGACAACAAAACAAAAAACCAATGGTGTGACAACCCATGTCACTATGATGAATATGAATAAAGGCCTTTAAGAGCACAAGACTTGGAGGATCAATTATTGGTCACAGAGGAGCAAATTGTACAAGTGTTGACAAGGGAATATGGTGCTCATAGGTTCATTGAAGGTCTTATGTGGAAAACCCAAATGGAGGAGAGACAAAAAGAATTTGCAGGTGGAGTCACTAGTGCTCAATTGCACATAATCAAAGAAGCACTAGAACAGATGAAATTAGATTACTTGCAATTATTCATGGATAGAGACCTTGCTCTCAATTCTGTTGAAGACAATGAAAGGGAGGTTGAGGAGCTTTGTTGCCAGTTGAGCTTGGCACACTCTTCATCACTTACAATAGAGACTCCATCATCTTTAGCATCGTGACACATGAGGGTGTGAGTGCCCCCCATGATTTGAGGGAGGATACTCTCCTGACGATTTCGCACGAGAAGCATTCATAGTTGTAGGTTCTTGAGGAGAGGTATGGCATAGATGATTTTGACTATGCTCATATTTTGCATTGTGGGGATCATGAATTTTTTCTTATGGAGAGCTCACTAAAGTCTCAAGGCTTAGCTACAGAGGAGATAGTTGAGCACATTCCTTAAGGACCAGTCCGCAGGGTAGTATATGCATCCATGGATTGAGTGCACTCATATATGAAAAACATGGGCACACTCTGGGATAGAGGTTCAGGATACATCAGTAGAGTAATGGATACATTCACGCCTATAGGATACAGGATGGTAAAAGATGATTCAGTGATAGGAAGTAGTATGCAGGGGTATTCGTTGGCACACAGTAGTGTACAATGGAGTTTTGGAGCATTTCCTCTAGGGAGACCTCCTGATAGAGTCCTCAAACATACCATTCAGTTGAGGTTACCCAAGATCGGTGAGTGGATGGGTGATATTTAGGGAGTAGTATATCCCTTGATGATTGATATTCATCTAGGATATCATCAGATGAGGGACATGGAGAAGGATACTCACAGGTCTACTTCCTGACTTCATTATGAGTTCTTGGTTATGCCCTTGGGGTTGACCCACACATTATTCACTTTCCAATTTTGTAGGAAGTGGGAGAGGAATATATTGTTTTTATTTGATGCCCTCATGGTATACAACAAGTTAGAAAGGATCACCGTATCCGGTTGGATGAGACAAGGGGCATTGTGTCCATGACGAAGATCTTTCATTTTGACCATGTGATCACTGTGTAGAGTGCACACGAGGAGATCCAGACTCTATTGGATCGGTTCACAGTGATTTCAGCAAGAATTTGGAGTGGTGGAATTCCAATTTGGTGGTGGGATATTGGCATTCATTTGAGTGGTAGATGACTTCAGATGATGAGGATGATCGACAAGGTTGTGTCAAGGATTGGTTTGTGTCATTATAGGGATGTTGTGAGAGGCATTGTTGATATTTGTTCTATATGGTGAGGTATATTCTCCCTCATGATACCGAGGATATGAGTTCAGTCCTTTCAGGGATTTTAGCTTGGGGGTCTAAAAGAGGAGAGTGCAGTCTGAGAATGGTGACCAGAAAATTATGATCAGAGGGTCGCAACATCAGTATGATGGTTCCTTGTGAAGATTAGCTTGGGACCCTAAAACTGTAATGTTTGAAAACTCAACAGTTGATACAAATGAGATGACCATTTTTTTGTTTTCTAGAGTTTAATATTGGAATGCTTAGGATTGATTTCTTGGAGGAGTGGTCCTCTCAGGAGTTTACCAAGTTTTCATAACTCACGATTTCCTGTCCAGGTGGATTCTTGTATTAGCACCTTACAGATCAGTTCTATGAGTAGAGGGTGCTTACACCATAAATTATAGATTAGGACCCTGGTGTCTTTACCACTTATAGGAAAGTCTGAGAGAGGTTCGCATGGAGGGACTTTATGGACGATGTGTTGCGAGATATGGGGGAGTGTAGGGTTGATGAATTATTTTCCCATTTATTATCGAAAGTGGAAGAGAATGTTGATAGATTGCATCACAGGTTTACCGAGGGTGCATGGAGAAGATACTATGTGTGCAATGAGTGACCAGTTATCATAGTTCATGCACTTCTCGATGATTTCTTCAGAGTATGGGGTAGCACAGGTGACAAAGCTATCTCATGGGGAGATGTTTAAAGTCCATGAGCAGACCAGAGTCATTGCGAGTGATCGATACAACGTGTTTCGTAGTGCATGTTATCGAGCACTGCCAAGATTTGCAAGCATAGGTTTGACTCCGAGTATTAGTTTTAACCCTTAGACGAATGGTTAAGAAGAGATGGTGAACCAATGGAATGAGAGGTATCTACATGACTATGTGAGATCATGGATAGAGTGGTTACATTTAGATGATAATTTCTACGAAACCACTCATGGTAGTTTGTAGACCACTCAGGATCAACACAGGAGGTATGCAGATAGCCACAAGGTAGAGCACAATTTTGATATTGGAGATGTGGCTTTCTTAAGGGTGCAACTACATAGATCTGAAATCCTAATCATGGGAAATTTGTTGTCATTGTTTCCAACAATCTCCACCTTGACAACAATTAACCTGATACCTTGCTCCTACTTTTGTTCATCACCTTCTGTGCAAGCCAAGAGAAGCCAAGCACTTTCTCAAGAGAGACTCCACCTTCATCGATGACCTGTCTTACAAAATGGTACTTGATAGGTGTATGTTTTGTTTTACTGTCATAGGCTGGATTCTTAGCCAAGTGAATAACACTCTGACTGTCACAAAGTAACTTTACTTTGTCCTGCATCCTTCCAAACTCACCAAACAAACCTTTCAACCAAACTACCTCTTTCCAAGCATGTAAAGCAGCTACATATTTTTATTTGTAGTGGATAAAGCAACAATGTTTTGTAGCGTTGACATCCAACTAATAGCTCCACCTGCAAGAGTAAAGACATACCCTGAAGTCGACTTTCTCTTGTCCAGATCACCTGCAAAATCAGAATCAACATATCCACAGACTAGCTCACGACCATTGTTATAGGTGATACTGTAATCACTTGTGCCCCTCAGATACTGAAGCACCCATTTCACTGTTGCCCAATGCTCTTTACCTAGATTTGCCATAAACCTGCTGACAACCCCAACTGCATGTGAAATGTCTGGTCTTGTACTAACCATCACATACATTAGACTTCCTACTGCATTAGCATATGGTATTCGAGACATATATTCATTTTCTTCTTTTGTACTGGGACATAAACGTGAAGAAAGCTTAAAATGGGAAGCCAAAGGGACTGAAACTGGTTCCACATTGTTCATACCAAACCTCAAAATTATCTTCTCAACACACTTATGTTGTGACAACCAAAGCTTACCATTCCTCATGAATATCTCCATCCCCAAAATCTGCCTTGCTGCTCCTAGATCTTTCATATCGAACATCCTAGCCATCTGAGCCTTTAACCTGTTGATCTCAATTATGCTTTTGCTTGCTAAAAGAATATCATCAACATGCAACACTAAGATAATGAATATGTCATTATTTAATTTCTTAAAGTAGACAAAATGATCATACTTACTCCTTGTATAATTTTGGCTCACCATGAAAGAGTCAAATTTCTTGTACCATTGTCTGGGCGACTCCCTCAGACCATACAATGATTTCCTGAGCCTGCAAACAAATTTCTTGTTGCGATTCTGAACAAACCCTTCGAGTTGTTCCATGTAAATTTCTTCATCCAAATCTCCATGTAAGAAAGCAGTTTTAACATCTAGTTGCTCCAACTCCAAATCAAGCAATGTGACTAATGCTAACACAATTCAAATTGAAACAGTCTTTACAAATGGTGAAAAAATCTCATAAAAGTCAATACCTTCTTTTTTAGAATACCCTTTCGCAACCAGCCTTGCTTTGTACCTTTCCACCTTATCATCAACATCTTTCTTCAACTTGTAGACCCACTTGCAAACTAATCTTACATACTAATCTTAAAATCTGCATAATTTAAAATAGATTAGTATGTAAGTGGATAAATATACAGTATGTCATGAAAATGGAAATAACCAAATGGTTAACAATATTAATGATGTAAATGAAATATTATCCATCTAAAAACTTGAAAATACTAATACCCACAAAATAAATCCATGTTTAATACATACGGCATATTAATCATTTATGCCTCTGTAATTGGAGTCCCAACCCTAACACTGATAAATAAACACAACACAAACACAATTTTATAGGTCAGATAGTTCTCTTTGTCCGCATCCACGAACGCAAAATCGAACGATCCGTTCATCTCCCCCTGCACAACAGCACATACCCACTCAATTGACTAATTTGTTAAATCTTTCATCCAAAACATTCTATTATCCTTCATATTACATACATTCTCAAGCATTTCATCCAGCAATGGCAGAGCAGGGCCTTCTCTGAAATCAATTTTGGGGGCAACTCCAGCTTTCTCAATGATAGGTCGCCCAATCTCATAAGTCTCTCTATTAGTGTCCATCGCTATTATCTGCCATGCCAACTTTCATCAATTAATTCTCGTCCATACAAAACATTAAATTTAAAAAAACCAACAAATAATTAAAACTTTACCCAAAAACTGAATATGTGCTCTTATTCAGTCAGTCCAATATGATTATGAAAAGGGATATGAATTACCTTTCCGTCCTCGGGTAAGGCAAGGGTTGTGCTGAGAAGTGAGTGACCTGTGTACACCCCAATCTCTATGGTGTTCTGAGCATTCATTAGCTTCAGTAGAAGGCTCAGAAATTGAGCTTCATCCGGAGGAATGGCCATAAAGCTCCTGTCAGACCATGATGAATGATTTTTAGACATACCGCCCATCTCGACGAATCCGGAGACAGAGAGGAATAAGTGGGTTTTACCAGGGAACTTTGGCAGTCACTTCCCGAAGCTCCTTCAATGGCTTGGGCTCATGAGGGTACACGCTCGTTTAACCAATCAAACGTTTCAAGTAGATGAATACACTGCACTATGAAAACTTTAACCTAATTAATTAATAACCCCACTAATTTAAGTAAAAACCACAGAAGCCAGACTTAACAAACACCAGCCTGCCCAAAACAACTTATTCTAATATCCTCTTTAACGTTTATATTACAAATAAGAATACTGAAATCATATAACAATGTCTGGTCTATTCTTGTCTTCATTAGCATCTTGTTCCACTTCTGAATTCTCTTAGACTACTCTCTTTCTCACCCGTTCATTCAAGTTCAATCTGGTTTTGTAGTGACTGGACTGCTTGCCATTCTATTGACATACTCCCATCTGTTGATACACATGGTCTACAGCTATATTCACTAGTTATCTAGAAAAACAATCTATTATATATATACTTCCATCTGTGGAAGTACATGGTCTGCCCTTATATTAGTCAGTTATTTAGGAAAACAAATATAGATACTGAATATAGCATAATTCAGTCATACAACTTAACCTATTTCACAAAAAGACAGAAACTGTACAGATAACCAGTAGTCATCTTTCTTGGGTCAGCAAGTCCTCCAAAAACCACAAACCTTAACAGAGACTATAGACATAACCAAACCAGTAACCATGTTCTTGTAATAAGACTGGGCTTCAACACACCAGCTTAAAGGTTAAATTATGTTACTCTGTTCTATGATAAATTATTTATAAAAAACTAACAAAACTTTCACAATATTTTCAATAATTAACTAATATAAACTGACCCAAAAAAATAAAATTAATAATATGAAACTACTATATCTGCCCCTTGCGTTGAAACAGCCAGTGGGGGTGAGACTAACCTGATAGAGAGCATCGCTATGCAACAGACTTTTGTGATCCATTTGATGATGGATGGCCGCCTTACTCTCCTCCTGTACATGGGTGGAGTCCGTCTTCACCTCTTCTGTAGGAGGCTGTTGAACATCTGTTGTCCCTGGTATTTCCTCAGACCTTAAACACATCTGAGCCATAACTGAGAGAAGAAGACGAGGAATCTGCCCCAATGATTATGTGGTGGTATGGTAATGCAATTTTATAGACTGCCGTGCATTGGACTCCTAACCTTGATATCAGTTTTTATTATGATGTTTGCCTTTCCAGAGATTTGGTTTGTTACGTTTGACATAACGCTGAGAATAACTGATCCAGAAACAATACAATTAAGTTGGACCAAAATATGTTACTGAGGGCGATAATGGAGGGCGAACCAGGCTCCAGGAACCCGGATCCTCACTAGTCCACGGCTCGACTACTGATCACGTTCCGCCTCGGTCCTTGAACTCGTCCATCTCTCACAGTGTCGTTTTTTGGTCCCAGTCTCATTAGTTTCTAGCTTTCTTCGTTCTGCCTTTCGGACTGTCGGCCACTGTCTGCTCTTTGTCTCTTTGCTCTGACAGGGATTGGTTTCCCGTGTCTTCCCATTGCTCCACTGACCGATCTTGTCTTTCGTCAGCTCTCCCAGACTTAGTTCCTTTCCTCAGTACTGTGAAGTGGGCCGGTGTGGTCCCCTTGCGGTTTTTAAATGGATCCCCAGCCCGGTTTTTCCTCGCACCCAGCACACGACCTCTTTTGGAACCAGGAGGGAATTTTGGACAAAATAGATTCCATGGTACATAGTTCTTCGACTCTTCCCTCCAAGATTTTTTCAAAAATTGCTTCCTCTCCTTCTGAGCCCTCTGTTAGTATAGGCCTCCCCCCTCCGACTAGAGCGCCTTTCCCGAGTGCTCCACCGAGTGCTCCACTGGTTACTGACAGGTCTCTCCCTGCTCCTAGTAGATCTACCATTCCGGAGGTCCCTCAAGCTCAGTCTCCCCCCACCGAGCAGCCTCCTCTGGACGTAAGGTATGGAGAGCAAATAAAAGATCTAGGCGCTTAGTGCTGGGCGACGGAGTGGGACTTGAAAATCTGTGTAAAATGTCCATCTGTTCACTGGTTGGTCACATTTCCTACAAAAGTTTGAGCTCTCCCCCCCTGGAGGAATGGATTAAGCTCAAGTGGTTTCCGATCCTGGGCTACTGTCCGGAAGTTCTATTTCTTAAAAAAGGATGGCTCTGTTTCACCTGCAGATCTCCTGAAGACGCCACGTTGCTCCTTTCTTCCTTTTGGGTCTTTGGAGGCAGCAACCTTATGCTCAAACGATGGCGAATGGCTTTCAATCCGGACACCGACTACTTCCAGCTAAGACATCTGTGGGTGTTGCTCCTGGGTCTTCCACTCCATTTCTGGAATGAGGAAGCCTTCAAAGCTATTGGAAACTCCTTGGGGAAGCTGATTTCTCTCGACTCCCCCTCTCGTTCGAGATCTTCAAGGCTCTTGGGCAAGGTGCTGGTCGAGATAGACCTATCAGCAGGTCTGCTGGAAACTCTCGAGATTGATTGGCGAGGGAGGAAGCTCCTTCAGAACCTGGACTACCTCGGAATACCATTCAGATGCAACCGATGTCGTGAGACTGGCCACCTTCGCCGAACGTGTCCTGGTAAGTCCGTTAGTACCCTCCTGGATGATTCTGACGATCTGTTTCTAAATCCTCCTGCCTATCAGACTGTTGACCCTTCCCTAGACTTTTTAGACGTCCCCCCTGATCCTATCTCGTTGCCCATCCCTGAATAGTCTGATTCCCTGACCAAACTCGCTCTACTTTGCCCAACACTCTACAAAACACTCACGGCCCCTGAAAAGCATTTTGTCAATTGCTTTGACTGGCCCGATTCCTCCTCCCTTTCAAAACCCCTCACCTCCGAAGCCGACAGGCCCCCGTCTACCCTCCCTGCTCCTTCCCTCGACAGTACCCTTCCCTCCTCCTTGATTACTACCCCCCCTCCACCTGCGTCCTTAACTCCTCCCTCTTTGCCGATTCCACAGGATGGATCCTCCCCCATTCCAGTAGCCCTTGATGACCCATCTCTACTTCCTGGTTACAACCAGCCAGATGAGGACGATGAATCCCTCTTGGCAGCGTTGAGTTCCTCTTCTACAGCCCAGTTTATCCCGGACATTACCACACAGATTCCAGTATTTCGGGGTAAAGAGATCTTAGCACCTTCCTATGAAGCGGGACCGTCTACTACAACTCCCTCAGATTCCCTTAACAAATCTTTTGCTTGGTCGCGTGGTATTGGAATTGAGCTCTCCCCTCTCCAGACGAGGAGCACTAGAAAAAAGAAAGATGGCTATGTTACTCATCTTGCAGTCTCGGGAGTCCAAACACAAGACGGAAAGGCCCTTAGAGCATTGAAGACCATTGCACGCTCCAAGTAATGATAGTGCTCTCTCTGAATATACGAGGGATCGGGGGCACCCTCAAGGCTGCTTCCTTCCGAAGACTTCTGGAGCACTCCAATCCAGATGTCATCTTTCTGCAAGAAACCCTTTCAGCTGATCACTCTGCCAGAGCTTTCCTTCATCTATTCCGCCCCCTTTGAGTCACAGTCGCATTAAGTTCTATCGGCAACTCGAGAGGCATGTTGGTGGCCTGGGATCCAACGCTTTTCGACTTAAAGCCCTTCTTAACCTGTGGAGGTATTTTGTGTATAGGAAGTTGTTTTGCTTCTAACCAGGATCTGGCACTCTTAAATGTCTACGGCCCTTGCCATGACAGACCACAATTTTGGACTCACCTTGCTAACAGTGGCATCCTCTCCCTCCCTAATCTTATCCTGGGAGGTGATCTCAACATCACCCTTTCATCGGATGAACACTGGGGAACTGCTTCACTGTCAGGATCTGGTATTAATCTTTGCAGAGACCTCTTTAAGGCTTTTAATCTCATTGATATCTTGCCGGTTAATCTCGTCCCTACCTGGCGAAATGGGAGAAGGGGCTCAGAGGCCATTTTCAGACGGCTCGAGTGCTTCCTTATTTCCGAGGCTTTCTTCTCTTCAACCGTCTTCCCTTCCTCCGGAGTCGCACTTTCCTTCTTCTCAGATCATGCACCCATCCTCCTCACTTTGAATATCACCATCCGACTCAAGCCCTTTCCCTTCAAATACAATCATCACTGGGCCGACTCCCCAGCCTACTCTACCCTGGTACATACTGTCTAGACTGACCCGCGGCTCCTGATGGAATCAAATCCACAACTGAGACTCGTTTGGAAATTAAAAATCCTAAAAGCGCATACTAAAATCTGGTCAAAACAAAAGAAGGTGGCGGAGGAGATCGCTCTGAACAAGCTGGAGCTCGAGATCACACATCTCATCACAAAATCAACCTCTGCGGCCCTGTCATTGGAAGACGAAGCTTCCCTAAAAGCTTTGGAGGAGAATAGGAATGTTATTCTGCTGGAAGACGAAAAAAGCTGGAGGCTTCGAAGTCGGGCGACCTGGCTCAAGTGGGGAGACTCTAACTCTAAGTATTTCCATAAAGTTGTTAATCTCAACAGGAACAAGAAGCTTATCTGGTCCATTGAAAGTGACATTGAGGGGACCATTCTTGGACAGGAGGCACTCAAAAAGGAAGCGGCCTATTACTTCGAACAACTCTTCAAATCCAGTAGCGGCCATAACATGCCGGCAAAAGTTTCAACTGCCAGCCTTTTCACAAAATTGGTTTCTGCATCTAAAGCCTCTGATCTTTTTAATCCGGTCACACTGACAGAGCTTAAGAATACTTTGTTTCTCCTCAAAAAAGAGAAAAGTCCGGGCCTCGATGGCTGGACGGTCAAATTTTTCACCCATTTTTTCGATCTTGTTGGATCGGACCTTCTTTTGATGGTTGAGGACGTGCGTATTAAAGGTAAAATATCCAGTAGCCTCAACTCCACTTTCCTAGTTTTAATTCCTAAAAAAGACAACCCTACCTCTTTCAACGATTTCAGATCGATCTCCCTTTGTAACTTAGTTTATAAGCTCATTTCAAAAGTCATTTCCACTCGGATTAATCCAGTTTTGGAAAGGAGTCTCTCTGTTGAACAACTCGGGTTTCTTAAGGGAAGAAGGATCCATGATGCCATCGGTGTGGCCCACGAGTGCATTCATAGCATCATTCAAAAAAAACAAAAGGCGTTGGTCATGAAAATTGATCTCAAAAAGGCATTTGACAGTATTGACTGGGATTTTCTAAGACTCATCCTTCTCTTGGTCGGTTTTGGGATAAAGTTTACTGACTGGATAATGTCCTGTGTCACAAGTGCAAACCTTTCAGTTTGATCAACGGGGAGGCGTCCAGATTTTTTAAAAGCGAAAGGGGGCTCCGCCAGGGATGCCCTCTTTCCCCCTACCTCTTTATCCTAGTTTTGGAAGGGCTGAGCCTTCTCCTCACTAAAAATGTTGCCGAGCATCGCATCATAGGTATTAAGGTCTCTGATCTCCTCAGGATCGTCCACCTTATGTTTGTGGATGATATTTTTTTATTATCAAAAGATGATGTAGCGGAATGGACTGCACTTTTGGACATACTTCATCTTTTCTGTACTGCTTCGGGGCTGTCCATCAATCCCTCGAAGTCCACGGTCCACTTTTGGGGCCTAACTGTGACCGAAATATCTACTCTAAAAGGCTCCATCCCCTTCTCTTTTTTTGATTTAACCTTAGGCTTCAGGTATCTGGGGTACCATCTAAAACCGGGAGCCTCCTCGGCAACTGACTGGACATGGCTGGTGTCCTCTTTTGAACGGAAAATAGGATTCTGGTGTAACAAATGGTTGTCCCTGGGGGGACGTCTCATCCTGGTCAAATCGGTGTTGCAAAGTTTGGTTGTTTTTTGGATGTTACTGGAACGGATCCCCGCTAAAATCATTACTCTGCTCCGCAGACTCTCTTTCAACTTCCTGTGGAATGACCTTGCAGGAAATCGACGCTTCCACCTCTGCAGCTGGCAGACTCTCTCTAGGCCAAAGAGGGAAGGGGGATGGGGACTTAAGAATCTCTCCATCTTCAACAAGGCATTACTGGCATGTTCCTTTTGGAGAGCGGTTTCCATTGATAATATTTGGCATCGGGTTATCAAGGACAAATATTTAGGTGCCATACCTCCCTCCCTTTGGCTACGAAAAACACATCTTATTCAGAACTGGGCATCTCCCTTCTGGAAGGGACTGGTGTCTTCCTCTCAGTTGATCCTGCACTGGCTCCGTTGGAGACCTAGATCGGGTAAAGAAATAAATCTGGGCAGAGACAAACTCATCGGTTTAGATGATCAATCGATTCTTTCCTTGCAGCTCAGGTCACATCTGATGTCCCTCAATCTTTTTTCCCTTGCACAGTTACAGAAGGAGACCCGTGCCTTCCCCCTCCCAGATCAATGGCTTCATAGCAGCGATTTGGCCCTTGGCGGGCCCATAGTCATGGAATTGGACTCTTTTACGGAAGCCTTAAAGTGCTCGGGCCTCTCCCTCTCTGACGCACAGGATACTCTTACCTGGGCAGGGGGTGATGGGTCAGGAAATGTTGTAGCCAAGAATGTTTATGCCGCTCTCCTGCCGGATAGGGAGATCGATGCCCAGCCTATGTGGCTCCGCCGGTTATGGTCTTGGCCGCTCCCCTTAAAACTTAAATTATTTTTTTGGCTCTGTGCTAGAGATAAACTCCTCACCTGGGAGATCCTGCGTAGAAAAGGTTGGCAAGGTCCTGGATTATGTGTTCTTTGTCGAAGAGCGTCGGAGGACATTCATCACTTGCTTACTCACTGTATTTTTGCTCAAAATATTTGGAAACACACCTTGCAGCATTTCTCCCTTCCTTTCCACTGGACCGGTGCCACCTTTACTGAGTGTTTCTCCTCCTGGTCAACTGTCCAAGCTGCGCCTCCTACTCTGGCAGTTTTCGTTAGCTGGCATATTTGGTTAGAGCGCAACAAGGCTCTCTTCGAGGACGCTTCCCCTTCCCTACATGCGGTCTGCCATAGAACTCAAGCCTCTTTCCATTGGTAGCAGTCTACAGTCAAGGCACTTATTTTCAAAGCGGTTGATTCTTTCTTGCCTGAAGGCTACTCTGTGGCTTGCTTTGACGGAGCGGCTCAGTCTTCTAGTTTATGCTGTGGTGCTGGAGGCATTTTCAAATCGTACCCGGAGAGGACTACAAAGTGGTTTCTTAGTTGTGGTAGGGGTACAAATACCAAAGCCGAGCTCCTGGGCTTATGGGCTACACTTACGCTTGCATCCTTTTGGTCCCTAGATCACCTTCAGGTCTTAGGCGACTTAAAAGTTATCATTGACTGGATTAATCGTAAGTGCAATCTCCAATCCATCCACGTGGAAGGCTAGAAACATAAAACGCAACAGCTGGCTCTCTCCTTCACTGACATCTCCTTCCGCCATCTCCACAGATCGTTCATTTCCAAGGCGGATGCTCTCTCTAAGAGAGCTCTCAGTCAAGTGGTCGACAGACTTTCTATTTATCACTGTGACAGAGGACAGGAGAGCCCAATTTCCTCCTTCAATCTCTTCGAGTTATAAAACAAGTTCGCTGTACAAGAAAAAAGCTCAGAGTGCCTTGGGTTCTGCTTGCATCTGTCTGTTTGTTCGGCGATGGAGGCAGGCTCCTTTCGTCATGGTGGCAGATCTACTTCATTGGGCGATTGACAGAACATGAGGTGTTTTAAGAGCTTCAGATATTTCATTTGTGATAGCTGGGATAGCCATTGTACTCGTAAATCGTACACTTTCGTCGATTTGCATGGCGATGGAGGCAGGTGTCTCTTGCCGTGGCATCAGATTCTCTTCATTGGGCGTTTGATTGAACAAGGAATGTTTTGAGAGTTTCAGTTTTCTTTGTGATAGCTGTGATAGATACTGGACTGGTAGATCGTCCACTCTTGTTCCTTGGCAGCTTTGTTTTATTTTTTTTTGCGAGTCCTGTTTCGAATTGGTTCTCGCTATAATCCGACTTATATGTCTGGTTTCAGAGTATTGTAAACGATTCTATACCATTTATAAAATTGAGTTAATTTCTCTTGGGGAAAAAAAAAACTGATCCAGAAACATAGACGTCGGAACATATGAAAATCATATAAGAGTCACTTCTGAACATATGAAAATCATATAACAGGTAGGTTGTGAGGCTCAGATTTTGACGTCTGACCATATCTACTCAATTAAATAGTTGTAATTTAAACGTTTTATATTTTGGTATTTTGTTTTTGAGATTTTGGGGATATTCCATTAAAATTTAGCTAAAAATTTGTGTATCTGTAGATTTAAATGGTTAATTTTATGTAATCTTACTGGTTCATGAATTTTTCAACGAGTTGAATTTATTGCTACATTCAAAAATACAATTTAAAAAACAAAAAAATATGATTTCTTACAAATTTATATCTATTCTAACTAAAAAAAAATGAAATACATAAAAAAAAAA
>ML779968.1:412645-452805 GCA_009831015.1 Picea engelmannii
CCACAGAAGCCAGACTTAACAAACACCAGTCTGCCCAAAACAATTTATTCTAATATCCTCTTTAAGGTTTACATTACAAATAACAATACTGAAATCATATAACAATATTATTGTATTTTAATCAGTTTCTGGTCTAGTCTTGTCTTCATTAGCATCTTGTTTCATTTCTGAATTCTCTTAGACTACTCTCTTTCTCACCCGTTCATTCTGGTTTTGTATCTCTTTCTCACCCGTTTCATTCTGGTTTTGTAGTGACTGGACTGTTAGTCATTCTATTGATACTCCCATTTGTTAATATACATGGTCTACCGTTATATTCACCAGTTATCTAGAAAAACAATCTATTATATATATATATATTTCCATCTAGAAAAACAATCTATTATATATATATATTTCCATCTGTAAAAGTACATGGTCTGCCCTTCTATTAGTCAGTTATCTAAGAAAGCAAATATAGATACTGAATATAGCATAATTCAGTCATACAACTTAACCTATTTCACAAAAAGACAAAAACTGTATAGATAACCAAGAGTCATCTTTCCTGGGTCAGCAAGTCCTCCAAAAACCACAAACCTTAACAGAGACTGTAGACATAATCAAACCAATAACCATATTCTTGTGGTAAGACTAAGCTTCAACACACCAGCTTAAAGCTTCAATATTTTTTTTGTAAAAACTAACAGAACTTTCACAATATTTTCAATAATTAACTAATATAAACTTACCCAAAAAAAAATAATAATAATATGAAACTACTATATCTGCCCCTTGCGTTGAAACAGCCAGTGGTTGTGAGACTAACCTGATAGAGAGCATCGCTCTGCAACAGACTTTTGTGATCCATTTGATGATGGGTTGAGTCCGCCTTCACCTCTCCTGTAGGTGGCCGTTGAACATCTGTTGTCCCTGGTATTTCCTCGGACCTTAAACACATCTGAGCCATAACTGCGAGAAGAAGACGAGGAATCTGCCCCAATGATTCAATGCAATTTTATGGTATGGTAATGCAATTTTATAGACTGCCGTAAAGGCTCATTATGTGCATGGGACCATGTGCATGGTGCTTGATTTCAGTTTTTTTTATGATGAATTTTTTAATAAATTGAATTTATTACTACATTTAGAAATACAATTTAAAAAAAAAATTGTAATTTTTTATAGATTTATATCCATTCTAATTAAAAATGAAAAACATAAAAAACAGTTAATAATATATGGTGTTTTTTTGATTGATCAGAATGACCACAGTTTTGTCATTAGATTGTATAAACATTTTGTTTTCAGATCTAATAACCTATATATAGTTTTTTTTTTTTCCACGGAAAAGTTTCTCTTTTATATTCAACAGTATAAAAAGTGTTTACATAGCAAAATTACAATCCATCCCGGAGACTCAGCAAGGTTTGACCACAAGACCTCCTCCCATCTGGAGAAAGGTACACTTGTCTTTTACCATCTGAACTGTCTCACAAAACTATAACCTATATATACGAGACTATAACCTATATATAGTTATACATAACGTATTATAGAATTCAATACTATTATAGTTATACATCACGTATTATAGGTTAATATTGTTCACCAAACATATGAAAACCATACATACAACAAGCAGAATGGAAGTTATGAGCAGACCCTGAATTTGACGTCTGAGCATATGCAGACCATACCATTTAACAAGCAGAATTAAAAAACTTACGTACGAGCAGGCCCGGAATTTAACGTATTATATGACGTTTGACAGGGGGCACTTTAGATTTGACAGGACGAAAATTAAGGCCAGTTAAAATTAGGACATCTTCGTTTTGACGTTCATGTGCAAATATGAAGTGTCATCTTTTTTTTTAGTTATTATTTATAAATTCTAATGGTTCATATTGTTCTTGGTGTTCAATTGTAAACATTGGAATAGGTTAGGTTTTACTTTTGTCTTATGTGGGATTAAATAACTAGCATAATCTCTAAGCTAGGTAAGTGGTGGAAGTAAGTTCAAGTTATTAAAGTTGTTATGTTGTTTAAATATTTAGGAGATTTGGAACAATCTATACAATAGAGTTGATTGTTATAAGTACTAAGTTGTTATAGTTGTTGTAACAATCAATTTAGGAGTTGCATGGAGGATGTTTGGGAGGATGGTAGGTAAAAGATATATGCCTATAAATTGCATGGAGAATGGTAGGTAAAAGATATTTAGAAGTTGTAACAATCAATTTAGGAGTTGCATGGAGGATGGTAGGTAAAAGATATATGCCTATAAATTGCATTGCATTTACTAATGATCAATCAACACAATAGAATTGCATGATCAGTGTGCCTTTTATTCATTGGAAGCTCGAAAGGGCATAAGATTCTCAGGCTCATACGATCAATGCACTGCTCTTGATAGCGGAAACAAAGTGAGTCCATGCGTAAAAGAAAACAAAATAAAAAAGCATAGATTTGACGAGTTGTCAAATCCTTGCAAGCTTTTATTCCTGCTCCATCCTCTCCACTGCTTTTTCCTCCTAGTTCTCTATCAAACTAATAATTCCCACAGGTACGCAGACATGCTTCTCCGTGATAGGCGTCTGAGCTAATCCGTGATACTCGTTTGTACATTGACGTGAGCACATAGTCGTTTGTACATAGGCTAATCCGTGATACTCGTTTGTACATAGGCGTCTGAGCTAATTCATGCACATAGTCGTTTGTACATTGACGTGATCGGGTCAGGGCCGTAATGCAGCTTTGCCGACACTTCATAATATTACTCATATTTTAACTTGGGATGAATAGTTACAACCAACATTGAATTTTTGGATCTAAAATCCTAATCATGGGAAATTTGTTGTTAGGGTTTCCAACAATCTTCACCTTGACAACAATTAACCTGATACTTTGTTCCTGCTTTTGTTCATCACCTTCTATGCAAGCTAAGAGAAGCCAAGCACCATTGTAGCTTCTCAAACATTACGGTTTTGTGAATATGTCTACGGAGTTCTCTTTTGTATGCACTTTTTCAAGAGAGACTCCACCTTCATCGATGACCTGTCTTATAAAATGGTACTTGAGAGGTGTATGTGGCTAGATTCTTAGTCACAAAGTAACTTTACTTTGTCCTGCATCCTTCCAAACTCACCAAACAAACCTTTCAACCAAACTGCCTCTTTGCAAGCATGTAAAACAGCTACATATTTTTCTTTGTAGTGGATAAAGCAACAATGTTTTGTAGCTTTGACATCCAACTAATAGTTCCACCTGCAAGAGTAAAGACATACCCTGAAGTCGACCTTCTCTTGTCCAGATCACCTGCAAAATCAGAATCAACATATCCATAGACTAGCTCACCACCACTGTTATAGGTGATACTGTAATCACTTGTGCCCCTCAGATACTGAAGCACTCATTTCAGTGCTTCCCGATACTCTTTACCTAGATTTGCCATAAACTTGCTCACAACCCCAACTGCATGTGAAATGTCTGGTCTTGTACTAACCATCACATAGATTAGACTTTCTACTGCATTAGCATATGGTATTCAAGACATATATTCATTTTCTTCTTTTGTACTAGGACATAAACATGAAGAAAGCTTAAAATGGGAAGCCAAAGGGACTGAAACCGGTTTCACATCGTTCATACGAAACCTCAAAAGTATCCTCTCAACATACTTATGTTGTGACAACCAAAGCTTATCATTCCTCATGGATATCTCTATCCCCAAAATCTGCCTTGCTGCTCCTAGATCTTTCATATTGAACATCCTAGCCATCTGAGCCTTTAACCTGTTGATCTCAGTTGTGCTTTTGCTTGCTAAAAGCATATCATCAACATACAACACTAAGATAATGAATATGTCATTATTTAATTTCTTAAAGTAGACACAATGATCATACTCACTCCTTGTATAATTTAGGCTCACCATGAAAGAGTCAAATTTCTTGTACCATTGTCTGGGTGACTGCCTAGACCATACAATGATTTCTTGAGCCTGCAAACAAATTTCTTGCTGCGATTATGAACGAACCCTTCTGGTTTTTCCATGTAAATTTCTTGATCCAAATCTCCATGTAAGAAAGCAGTTTTAACATCTAGTTGCTCCAACTCCAAATCAAGCAATGCAACTAATGCTAACACAATTTGAATTGAAACAGTGTTTACAGCTGGTGAAAAAATCTCATGAAAGTCAATACCTTCTTTCTAAGAATACTCTTTCGCAACCAGCCTTGCTTTGTACCTTTCCACCTTATCATCAACATCTTTCTTCAGTTTGTAGACCCACTTGCAACCTGCAGTTTTCCTGTCTTTTGGAACCCCTACCAGGTCCCATGTAGCATTCCTCTCTAATGATTTCATTTCATCCTTCATCGCTTCTTTCCATTTATCATTGTTTGAACCCTTCACAGCTTCCTGATAGCACAAAGGTTCATCATCATTAGTACTTAAAGAAACTGATGAAACGAAATCATCATACCTTCTTGGAGGAACTTTGACCCGTGTAGACCTCCTTAGGGAAGTTTTTGGTTCATCCACAATCTGTTGAATGCCATCATCCACGTTTTCTTCTACAGGAAATTCTTCATGAACATCTTCAGAAACTTGTTCATGTTCACTTTCATCTGTATTTGAACGGGTTTCAAACTGAATCTGTTGATACTTAGTTACTTCTTGTTGTTTCATTTGAACATCTACATTTGATTTGATGAGAGATGATTCATCAAATATTACATCTCTGTTAATGGTGATCTTGTGGGTAGTAGGATCCCACAACCTGTACCCCTTAATACCATCACCATATCCAAGAAAGATAAACCTTTTTTATTTTGGATCTAATTTAGAGCATAGGGATCACAACCAAAAACTTTAAGATTCAATAATTACAAGGGTGACCTGTCCATGCCTCTTTTGGAATTTTGCATTCTATCACTGTTGATGGTGATCGATTCACCAGATAACAAGATGTTGTTACTGCTTCTGCCCAAAGTTCCTACTGCAAATTGGCGTTACTAAGTATACTCCTTGCTCTCTCTAGAAGAGTCATGTTCATGCATTCAACAACTCTATTTTGCTGAGGAGTCTATGCAATGGTTGTATGCCTATCGATCCCAAATTCCTTGCAATAATTCTCAAACTCCATTGACATAAATTCACCACCATTATCAGTTCTTAAACATTTAATGGATCTACCAGTGCTCTTTTCCACTAAAGCTCTAAACTGCTTGAAAACTGTAAATACATCAGCCTTACTCTTTAACATATAGATCCACACCTTCCTAGAGAAATCATTTTTAAAAGTTACAAAATATGATGATCCTCCATATGAAATAGTAGGGGATGGTCCCAAAACATCATAATCGATATAATCTAAGATTCCTTCACTGGTGTGTCATCCGGTTTTAAATTTCTGCCTATTCTATTTTCCATAAACACAGTGCTTCCAGAAATATAACTTTAAAGACTTTAGGCTAGGAAGTAAATTGTGATCAGTTAATACATTTAATCCTTGTTTGCTCATATGACCTAATCGTTGATGCCACAGTCGAATAGAATCATTGTCGTTCTCAGATGTTGTTGTCGCATGATCTGATTTAGTCTTCCCTTCTAACAAAAATAGGTTACCAACATTCTTTGCTTTCATAACCAGTAGAATTCCTTTGTAGACCTTCATAACTCCACCTTGAATAATGATGTTATAACCTCCTCTGTCTAAGACTCCCAAAGAGATTAGGTTCTTCCTAAGATCAAGTACATGTCTTACATCATTTAGTATTTTAACAGTTCCATCAAACATTTTAATTCGGATGCTACCAATTCCCACAACTTTAGATGAAATATTATTACCCATGTAAACTACACCATCATCTATAGACTGGTAAGTTATAAACCAGTGTCTATGAAGACACGTGTGGTTTGAAGCACCAGAATCTAATAGCCATTGTTTATGATGATGTGAACCAATACTAATTGATAAAACTTCATCAACCATACCTGACCCTGTTGACTAACCTATTTCAGTTGTGTTTGCTTCCTTCGTCTCCTTTTGGGGGTCTTTTTTGGAGGCTTGCTGTCGCTTTCAATAGTCCTTCTTCAAGTGTCCAAATTTGCCACAAAACCAACACCCGAGCTTGCTCTTTCTGCCCTTCGAATTTGACCAAGAGAAGTCCCTCTAACCTTGTTCTCTTTCTTTTGGTCTGCCTATGATCACTAGTGCCTCAGATGTAGGGGTTTCTAGATTAGATTTCTTCCTTGTTTCCTCAGACAGTAAAGCTCCAACAGTATCATCCAACTCAATACTTTCTGTCGAACTGAAACTAATAGAAGTAACAAAATGATCCCATGACGTAGGCAAAGAACACAATAAAGTAATTGCCTTGTCTTCAGATTCAAATTTCACTCCAAGTATGGGTGACCGCTTCTTGAAGCATGTGTTACCCTCTATACTAGCTTTGTTATTGATGCTCTTATTGCTATATTTTCCACCACCTTTATTTTCAATCTCAGGTGTGCTTCCCACTAGCTCTTAGCATAAGTGGATTCAATGCGTACTTAAAAACCAACAACATAAGCAAAAGAATAACCATAAATTTATGTTTCGTTGTTTCGTCTGTTTTGATTTGGAAATGGATGAAACCCTGTTTTGATTTGGAAATTGAGATTGATAGCCTCCCATGAAATTGAAATGATGAATACAAAGTTAAGAGGGGTAGAAAATTGAAATGTTAGCAAAGAGGTTGATGTTTTCTCCATTTGTAATCAATTATTTGATGCAAAATAGGCTCTTTTCTTTTCATTCCCTTGATAACTAACCTGAAATCAATTGAAGCATAACTACATAATAATCATTGGAAATTATTCAAATAAGGCAAGTTCAATCAATAAAATTAACCAAGCACATACATATTACCTAGCCAGTCCTCGATATCCAAATCATTGTACGACACACTTCCACCAACTCGATATCCAAATCATTGGGCGGAACCAACATTCCATGTGCCTACTAATATTCTTCCAATCACCAAAGAAGAAAATATTATGAAAAGGAAAACATAGTGAGTTGTGGTTCGACATCATAAATCAATAAAGAATAGAAAAACCTGAGGAAATATGAAATTGACTAACTTGATTTCTTTTGTGTCTATGTACTTTGCTCGCATTGTCTAAGAGATGACTATGTATATCTATCCAAATAAAGTAATATAAATAGTAATACAAATACCAAGAGGAAAGTTAGTTCTTACCTGTTATAGGGCTCAACTCGAAACCGCTTGTTCAACCAACAATGGAAAGAGCATTTCTCCGATTCTCAATAGTAGTAGAGCCGTATTCTTGAATTTGGGGGTCATACACAGTCTTCCCTTGAATTTTGTGTATGTATCAAGCATACACTGCATCTTTTCCATGCGTCCACCGAAGCTCAATAAGCTTCAAGATTGTAAAACACTGGAATTATAGGAACCCTACAAAATAATGGAAACCCAAACAAAAAAGTGTGAGAGATTTAATATTCACCTGCACAACAATAGATGTGATAAACTCTGTTACTGGATTCGCCAATATAGTGTGCAAAAACCATTTTCGATCCACACCAGTAACTTGGTCGCTGAATGGAACTGGAAACCACACCAGAAACTGCACCATTTTCTCACAAACTGCAAGCTAGAAAATAAGTACAAATAGACCCCACAAACTCCAATCCAAAAAATTAGTAGAAATAGACCTCACAACTGCAGATTTAAGGATATCTTGTAAACTTCCACTATTGTGTTTATTTGTATAAATAGGCATCTCATCCTAGTGATTTAATCCAACAAAAAAATCTGTCAAAATTTCGTCTAAAATTGTCTGTGATGCCTCTCTATTTTGTGGGATTTTTCTCCAAAATTGAAACGATTTATCCAAAGGTGAGAGAATAAGAGGCACCGAAGCATAGGATTAGAAAAATAATCACATAAGCCACCTCGATACAAGGCATAGGTAACAACATGAGCAAGGCTAACACGGACAAAAGTAGAGTGGTTTGGGCATCTTCAACTACAGAAACACTAATTTTAGAAACTGTCTGCAAGTTGTTTGAAGGAGTAGAAACTATAGAAAAGGAAAACTGAACCACTGTGTATTCTACATCTACCAGCAAAGGTAGAAAACCTGGAGAAACGACCTTGCAGGCTCAACAGAGCTGAAACAACCTTTGCCTTGCAGGATTCAATGGCTCGGGCACAGAGTATGCGTGCAGAGTAGGGCTTGACGGACCAAGAAAAGGTAGAGACTCTGCATTTCATGGTGGTTGGAGGAAGGATCGTGGTGCTGCCATCTTAGCAAGTGGCCGACTCTTTTGAGAAGAGCATCCCACATGTGACGTTTTTATATGATTGTTAATAGGCTGTGAAAAGTGTATGAGGGCACGTGGCATTGTTTAATATGCTGCGGACAGACAAAAAAATGTCGAGGAGAACCTCCCCCTAGAGAACGCCTTCGGCGTAATTATATATTTCATGCCATTATTTTATCTTCTTCTATGAGAGTCTATATATGTATTTTTTCATTCACATCAAAGGTATAGGCATACGTAGAGATGGAGAACCAAAAGGTTTATCTTTCCTGGGTGGTTTTTTCTTGATGTATTTATTTGGTATTAAGAAATAAAGGCTTATCCTTTCCCGATGGTTTTTTCTTGTTAGGTTTTCCACCTAAAATATTTGGTATTCTATTATTCTTTTATTGTCATTTTCCTTATTAGTTATCTTAGATCTATCTTAATGTATTTCATATATAGATATTTTAGATTAAGGTCTATTCATGTGGGTTAGAGATCTATATAATTATGCTTTAGATATATTCATGATAGTATGAGATCTATATACTTGTGCATTACATCTATAGAATTTTGTTTTAGATCTATTGTTGACTGTTGTTTTTAACCTATCAACTCATATCATAGTTTTGTTGGAGAGTCGATGTGTATAGAATCCATTTATAGGTGATTGCAATGGAGCTAATGATAAATATTGAAAATCTTACTAGGCAAAAGTTCACCATATGGAGGTAAAAAATGGAAGATACACTAACTTTGAAAGATCTGCTACCAATTGAGGGAAAATCAAAGAAACCCTCATCGATGACTTATGAATGTTGGGAGAAGTTATATCGAAAGACAATAGCTACTATTCGATAGTATTTGGAAGACATGGTATACTTCCATGTCTCTCAAGAAAAGACAGTCGGGTCCTTATGGAAAAATCTTCATGATTTATATGAACAAGGTGGTCAAGAAATTATTTTTGATGAAGACATTGTTTAATATCAAAATGAAGGAAGGGAGTTCAATGGCTCAACATTTAAATGAGTTTCACATCGTGTTGAACTAGTTCATTTCGTTGAAGATTGTATTTGATGATGAGATCCAAGCACTTCTAATCTTGAGCTCAATGCTAGAAACTTGGTAGAACTTGGTTGTCACCATAAGTAATGCAGCACCGAAAGATAAATTATGTTTTGAAGATGTTTCTAATATATTATTAAATGAAGAGATGAGGAGGTCTACAATGAAGAACAATGAAATTGACAACCACTAATTGAAATCTCACCACAAAATTTAGAATTTGTAGGTCTGCAAGGCCACATAGGTCTTCATTAAGGTATCCTCCCTCACAATATATTCTATTGATTAATGAAGGTGAACGTTCTTGTTTTTAGGAAGCATGTGAAGGAGAAAATGGTATCAAATGGAAAAAGGCCATGCAAGCAGAGATAAAATCCATACATGATAAAAAGACATGGGATTTGGTTGGAAGGCCAAAAGGGAGAAAGGCTTTAAAGAAAAAGTGGGTGTAGAGAGTAAAACATGAAGGCAAGGAAAATCAACAATTATTTAAAGCAAGGCTAGTTGTGAAAGGATTCGAGCATGAACAAGGTGTTGATTTTAAACAAACATTCTCCCAAGTTCTCAAAATGTCATCAATAAGAGTAGTACTTGGTCTTATCGTTTCTATATATTTAGAATTGGAACAGTTATATGTCAATACAACCTTCTTACATGGAAATTTGGAAGAAGAGATATATATGGAGCAATTAGGGGGGGTTATTGAAAAATGTAAAGAAAAATTGGTCTACAGGTTGAAGAAGAGTTTATATGGGTTGAAACAAGCTCCTCATCAATGGTATAAGAAATTTTACTCTTTTATTCTTGATCATGGTTTTAAAAGGATAAATGTAGATCATTGTGTGTATATTAAAAGAGACGAAAATGGTAATTTAATTGTCTTATTATTATATTTTGATGACATGTTGATTTTCGGAAAAGATAATTTGATGATTACCACATTAAAAGAAGAATTAAACAATACCTTCGCAATGAATAATTTAGGATGAGAAAGGAAAAGTTTGGGGATGCAAATTATATGTGACATGAAAAGAAAGAAACTATGGTAGTCACAGCAACAATACCTT
Organism: Picea engelmannii; assembly: GCA_009831015.1. Lineage (NCBI taxonomy): Eukaryota > Viridiplantae > Streptophyta > Pinopsida > Pinales > Pinaceae > Picea > Picea engelmannii. The sequence continues at coordinate 423,080 of ML779968.1, forward strand.
GCAAAAGTATTGGAAAAATTTAATATGGCTAATGCAAAACCTGTAAGTACACAACTTGCTTCTCATATTGAATTAACATCTAATCAATTCCCCACCAATATTGAAGGAAAAGAATAAATTTCCAAAATTCCATAGGCTTCAGCAGTAGGAAGCCTAATGTATGCAATGGTATGCACTTGCCCCGACATTGCATATTGAGTGGGAGTTGTAAGTAGATTTCTTGCAAACCTAGGAAAGGAGCATTAGAATACAGTTAAATGGATTTTCAGATATATTATAGAATCAACTGATTATTGTTTGTGATTTCAAGGTACTGATACATTGTTGGAAGGATTTACAGATGTTGATGTTGATATGGGAGGTGACATGGATTCTAGAAAATTCACAACATGCTACATCTATACTTTTGCAGGAGTTGCAGTCTCATGGGTATGATCTAGATTACAAAATGTGGTGGATCTTTCTACCATGGAGGATGAGTATAATGAAAGAAATGATGCATGCAAGGAGATGCCTTGGATGAGGAGGTTCTTAGAGGAACTAGGTGTGCAACAAGAAAAGTATGTATTGAATTGTGATAGCGAAAGTGCAATCTATATTGCTAAAAATATTTCCTTCCATTCTAATACAAAACACATGGATGTTAGATATCATTGGATTCACCAAGTTCTATATGATGAGCTACTGCAATTGGAGAAAATACACACAAAATACAATCTAGCTAATATGTTAACAAATATTTTTCTAAGAAATAAGCAGGAGCTTTGTAGAACCTTAGTTGGTCTCATCCAAACATGATGAAGATATTTTGGGATTGGGTGAGTAGCAAAGAGATAGAAATTATAGCAGAGGCTTCAATTTGGTCTCAAGTGGGAGATTGTTGTATGTGAGACCAAATAATAAAATAATTGTATTTCTTGAATTCTTAAAACTTCCTGAATGTACTCTTCTAAAGAGTTCGACATTATTCTATCTTATTATATGAGAGCCTATATATGTATTCTTGCTCTCACATAAAAGGTACACGAAGGAGTATGGATGAAGCAGAAGGAGTAGAGTTGAAGGTTGATGCATCTATTTTTTAATAAGAAATAAATATTGATCATTTCCCAGTAGTTTTTCCTTGTTGGGTTTTCCACCTAAAACATTTGGAGTTCTGTTATTCTTTCATTATGATTTTTTTTATTAGTTATCTTAGATATGTTTGAGTGTATTTCAGATCTAGATCTTTTAGCTATTTATTCATGTGGGTTAGAAATCTATATAATTTGCTTCAGATCTATTCATGATAATATCAAATCTATATAAGTGTTCATTATATCTATGTAATTTTATTGTAAATCTATTGTTGATTGTTGTTTTTAGCTTATCAATGTTCATATGAAAATATGAACTATCATAATCTCTAGTTATTATCCACAAATATTTAATGATTCATAGTTCCATTTACTATCTTTTGAAATGTTTGATTATATCATTTGAAATGTTTGATTATATTAGGTTAGTATCTAAAATAAAATTTGGATTTTTCTTGTTTTCCACCTATCATCTAATAAGGAAAAAAGGGAAGTTGGGCGACTTCATTACATTAATTGCATTAAGTTGATATTATAGTAGAATTGTGTTTTCCAAGTTTTTTCTTGTTTTGTCATCAATGTAATACTTTAAAATTGGAGTAAAATCAAAATGGAAATTTCAAAGTTTTGGAGTAAAATCCAAACGAAAATTTCAAAGTTTAGTTTTACAACATTTGAAAAAGTTGGAGGAAATTAGAAAGAAGTAAATTAATGTAAGACTACTGCCGAGTCGTTCCAATGGATTTCTTTTAGTCTTTAAATAGGCTTCATCACATGCTAATATTATGGAAAATACCATGAGTTACCCAATACCATGGGCCCATAAACCTTAAACAATAAATCCATCATTGATTCTATCAAGGTTATCTTAACAAATGTAACATTCCCCTCTTTAAACTTGTACACATGATACACTTTTTCTTTATATCCATGTGCTTTGGTCAGAAAACCAATTTTCAAAGGTATATTTTTACTCACCTTGGTGAATCTCACCAAGCGGGCTAAAGAATACGTTGATGAAGGCATTTTCCACCTATAAATGGTAAACTCATCATTGATTGTATCAAATTTATCTTAACTAATTTATGACATAGTAACATTAACCCAACAATTAATAGGTGGAAAAATTCAACTCAATTTTGTAGAAATTATTTCCTAAATCTTGTATAAGTTATAGTTCTAGTAACTTTTTCCTTGGGGATTTTGATCTATTTTAAAACAATCCATATCAAGTAAATTTTCAAAAAATGAATGAAAAAGTGAAACTTTACCTTACTAGAAAAAAAGGACTATCAAGAAAGTGTATCCACTTATTACCTCATTCCAATTTGAAATTGAAACTCCAAGTTCCATTTTTGTTTTAATATGGTTTATTCATTTTCAAATGCTAAGGAGTAAAATAATCATCAATTTTCCCTTTCTTCTTTTCAACCTCTATCCACCTCTTAGAGAAGGTTCCATGACGATTAATTGTGGATTAGAAGGCGGATGTATATGATTCTCACATTGCACCAACTCCTTATCCGAATTTGAGTTGTTAGATTGATGGAGGTTCTTCTTTCCCTTTGATGGAGTTTCATTTGTTACTACCACCATAAGGGGAAAGCCTAGTATTATTTTTTATTTCTCTATCCAATGAAAAGGGTTCATATTTTTCAATGTGCCTCTTCATCATCCGATAAATACTACTCAAATGATTTCCATTCTTTGGGTTTGGGTTTATTTCATTTTTTCCTTCTAAATAAACTCATGTTTGACATAAGTCTTATAAATGCCTTGCTTATTGACAAAGTTGACATCAAAAGGTTGTATTTTCAATGTTCATAATCCAATTCGTGACCCTATTTGAAACCTTTTCTTAAAGGACCAGCTTATGTGGAAATCATTTTCTAATATCTATTTCCATATATATATATATATATAGATCGAGTTTGAAGCAATTTATATCTATTCTTAAATATCTATCCAATGTATTTTGAATATCTTAAAAAAAATGTGAAATCTAAAAAACAAAAGTGTATTGACAAATTTGGGAGACATACATAAAGAGATTTTATTGATAGAAAGGATGGGTTAAATTATGGGACCTCTTTTTATATAAGAAGAAACCCCAGGTTCTTGAGTTTTTCAACATTTCAAACATATAGAAGAGTCCATGTTCAAGGGATGTCCACGAAATGGATGGGATGAATAAGAAACAAAGAGATTCAATTGATTAGTATAGATTTGTTACGTTTTTATTGTGAGGAAGACTCTTCCCATTAGACATTATTCTCTAGACTCATTGTTATATTCTATTGTTGATATTTTTTCAAATTGATTTATGATTGGTCTCTAGCTATTGCCAAGTTTTAAACCATCATCCTTATTTAAAATTTTGTTGTTCTTCTCTATTATGCTAGCTTCTCTTATTATTCTTTTCATATAACATTATTATCCACCCAACATTCACATTTACATTCGACATAACACAACCCTCGTCCTCCAAGATTTATATTTCATTATTGACTTGTCAATGCAACCATGTGTAGCTTGTGTGTCTTATTATGAAAATACCAAATCCAAACAAACAAGAAATGATCCAAACACATCAATAAACACTACAGATAAATACATATCCAAAATCTCATTTATCATTATATATATTGGTGTCCACTCAAAAATAAATTGGTTGGAGATCCACTAGAACACTCCATCTACATATTTGGGTTTGAACATTGAGATCGAACAAGAATATTTTGAACATTTGGAGTTTAAAGGAAATTGGATGTGTTGTATATTTGACGACAATTGAATCTCCATATCTGCCATTCTCTTATTGAGTAGGCTATTGAAAGTTGACCAACTGAAGGGAAGTGAATTGACCGACTAAGAATTAAGTCGACACAAGTAACAAGGTAACTCCACAATTCAGATATAGACCATACAACCATGGAGATGATAAATTAACCAGCCGAGGAATGAAGTGCAATCAGGAATGGATGTACGACACCTGGGATGTCTGTACGACACATCAAAGGGGGTAAATGACTCAATAACTAATTGAAATTCCCAAGTAAAATAAGAAATTGACCCAACTATCTAAGATTGGGCTAGGGGGAATGTATGTACGGCGTATACAATCTCATCGGCTTCCCAGGTAACAAACAAATTCAACCAACTATGGAATTAAATCCATTGGGAAGATGAGAACGTCCAAGCACTGAAATAAGCGAGTTTATCAATGAGAGAATGACCCATGTAATCTTAATTCATCTCAAGCATTGAGAATATCTGTCGAGGCAATGAACATGACTGAGGGGAAAATAGATCAAGTCTATGAAGCGATAAAAACACCCAACGGTCTAAAACTGTTAAATATAATGTAACCTCAATAGGTTGACTGTACACTGCCAACTATCCTGGCCAGCTGTACTTTCATTTCTTGATTTGCTTGAGCCTATTTAGCTTAGCTATCTTCCCTTTTGCTAAACACTTTTTTTTTCATTGTATTCTTTTCCTTACATTCTCAATATACTGAATACTATTTTTTACTCTGTTCTTTCTCTCTACATTTCTTTCTTCACAATTTATCATGGTATCAGAGCTTCAAAAGTAAGCCTCTTCACACAGTCTGGAGAGCAGCACGATCCTCTACAACGCAAATCTTTCATTGTTCACGAGAGCATATGACGTGAGCTACTTCACAAAGTCTCGAGAGAAAGTTGTCATTTGCATTCCGCTCAAAAGATCGTAGCAGAAAGCATGCACGAGGTAGCAGAGCATTGTACGCTCGAAAGTTCGAGGAGAAGAAACTGAAGAAGGGAGTAATAATAAAGAATAGTGAAAAATTTAAATATCACGTCAAATATTCATGAAAGACTGCAACGACATGCAAAAACGTTTAAATAATTTGAGAAATTCATTCACTTTCGTGAAAGATTACTGCAGGAAGCAGAAACATTTAAAGATCTCATGAAACTCTTGCAAAATAGTGAAATATCGGTAAATCATTGTAGAAGTAGAAAAGAACACATCAAAGGAGCAAAGGAAAGAATTCGCAGTCGTAAGATCGGTCATGCGAACATATCTGAGGCGTAAATCCAGTTCAGAAAGGATGAGGAGAGCACAAAAAAAGCGAAAGAATTTCAGTTGTTAGATTTTGCGCAGAGGACCGATAGTCGTTGGATCTGGGAGAAAGTGCATGAGGTTTAGTGCTCTGGAGTGCACAGGAGAAATTCTAAATTGTGAAATCCTGAAATCATATGGATCGTCCATCAAGGAGGACACGTGGCGAGATCTCGACATTTCCCTGACTCGTAGGAAGTAAAGGTCGGAAGACTGTCGTGAGAATTCACGAATCACTAAATTCTGATTCATTCTAGACCGTTGGATCGAGAAATATTGTGAGTTTTCGATCTGACTCTATCGCAAAATCAGGAATCGAGAGTTGGAAGAGCAAAGGAGACTGCACTCCAAACCTCGATACGCGAAATCTCGAAATCACGAAATTACTCAAAAGAAAATTTCGAGAAAGAATCTGGACAGTCCATCTCAGAGGACAGGTGGTAGAATATCCAAGCGCCATCTCAGAGGACAGGTGGTAGAATATCCAAGCTCCATCTCATTTTGGCATTTCAGAGTTCGTGGTTTGGAAAACTCTGTGATAAGAGTTCTAAACTCACGAAATAACGAGTTGCAAAAATCCCGAGAGGACCTGGACCATCATATCATAAGATGATCTGGACCATCAGATCATAGGAGGATATGGATCACTGAGTATCCAAAAGGGAAATTTTGGCACTTCGCAATACCGGGAGTCTGAAGGACCTAGGCTCATTGCATCCAAACTCCCGAAGTCCCGAAACGTGAAATCGCGAAAAGACGTTCGAGAAGGAAAGGCGCCAAGATATTTCGAAATTCGGCATTTCGACCATCCAAGAGACAAGAAGTCGAGCAACTCAACATTGAAAGTCCTGAAACGCGAAATATTGAAAAGGCGTTTGAATAAGCACCAGTATATTTTGGACTTCGGAAAATTGAGGGACAAAGAACCAACAAAGGCATCTCTATTCTCCGAAGCACGAAAATCTGGTAGCGCTTGAACATTTAGGCACGTGGTCACATTGAACGAAGACTAAGGTCCAATCCAAGGGTGTTAAGCTCTCTTCATCGTTTCGGCGACCAAAAGTTGGAGAGACAAGATTTCAGAGAACTTATATAACGTAGTCCCGAAGTGAGAAAGGTCGAAGCCAGACTCGCGAAACTGAAACTTGTGAAATCTTGAATCGTACAGGAAACAATTAAATATGAAATTTACCAAACATTTATTTTCTGTTTTGTTCAAATTATTTAAATATGGTGACGTCTATCAATTTAGGACCAACTCAGGGTCCGATTCTTCTTGGAAAGAACTATGAGTTCTGGTCTCTTCGAATGAGATCGTTCTTGCAAGCACAAGAGTGTTGGGATCTAGTGGATCTTGGATATGTGGAACTATATCCAACAGACCTTGCTGCCATGACAAACCAACAGAGAATTGCTCAAGAAACTCAGAGAAACAAAGAAAATAAAGTTAAATTTAGGATTCAAAATTCTGTGGACGACTTGATTTTCTCAAAAATCACAGGCGTTGGTACTTCAAAATAGGCCTGGGACATCCTTAAATCAGCCTACCAAGGAAATGACAAGGTCAAAATAGTTAAACTGTAGACCTTGAGGACGCCATTCGAGACTTTAAGATTGACAAAGTCTAAAAATGTGGATCATTTTATGACCAGAGTCATGGGCATAGTGAACCAGATTAGATTGACTTGTGAAGCCATGCCTAATCAACGCATTGTTGAGAAAGTCCTCAGAAGTTTACCAACTAAATTTGAAATGGTCATTACAACAATCCTTGAATCCAAGGATCTGTCACGTTTTTCAACAGATGAACTAATTGGTTCTTTGGTGACACATGAGACCAGACTACATCTAACAGATGAGTCAATCGCAAATGCCTTTAAAACTCAATTCTCCTTCAATAAAGGGAGAGGTAGAGGAAGAAGAAGAAGTCACCAAGGAAGAGAAAGCAGTCTCAGTAACCTTCATTCCAGTGGAGTATACAAACAATATCACTTGAATCAACACTCCCAAGGACAAAGACAACATAATCATAATCAAAGTTTCCAGCCTCAAAGAGGCAGAGGAAGAAGATAAAATGAAAATTCAAGCATACAATGCTATTACTGCAAAAAGTATTGGCACTATGAGTCTGAATGCATAAAGAAGCAAGCAAATCAGCTCTCAGGCAGAGAACATGTGTCAAATCATAAGGGAAAAACCTCAAGAGGTATGTTTCTCTCATGTCACAAGACTGAAGAACTACCTAAATATCTATGGTTGTTGGACAGTGGATGCAGCAATCACATGACAGGTAACAAAGATTTACTTTCCTGCATTGATTCTTCAACCTCATCTGATATTACACTTGGAAATGATTCCTTAGTCAAAGTTCAAGGAAAAGGAACTGTACCTATTCTTACTAAACAAAATGTAAAGAAAGACATAAACAATGTCTATCATGTTCCAGATCTGAAACATAATCTGCTAAGTGTAGGACAACTCATTGAACATGGATATAAAGTACTCTTTGAGGGAGAATCTTGTAGGATATATGACAAAACCCCTAGTAGAAAATTAATTTATGAAATCCACATGACTCAGAATAGGATGTTTCCCCTTACCCTCGGAACTGCAAATCTGAACTAGACATATGCACAAAGTGCATCCACCCCCAATGAAACTATGGTTTGGCATAGAAGATTTGGACATCTATCCTTTAAGAGTCTAAGTCTTCTTCAGAAGCACTCCATGGTCAAAGGTCATCCCATCTTCAAAGAACAAAATTCCCCATGTGAGTCTTGCATACCTGGAAAACATAAGAGAACTAGTTTTCTACAGTCCTCAACTCAAGCCAAACAACATCTTGAACTTGTTCACGCTGACCTCTATGGACCAATGCAAACAGAGTCCATAGGTGGTAGCTTTTATTTTCTAACCTTTATTGATGATTTTAGCAGAAAAATATGGATCAATTTTCTCAGACACAAGTCTGAAACTTTTGCAAAATTCAAAGAATTCAAGGCAAAAGCTGAAAAACAGAGTGGCAAATATATAAAATCAATCAGGTCTGTTGTAGGAGGATAATACAACTCCAATGAATTTGCAAATTTCTGCAAATCACAAGGCATTATCATGAAAACAATAACCAGGTATACTCCGCAACAGAATGGAGTGGTTGAAAGGAAAAATCAGACAATAATGAATATGGCAAGAACACTTTTCAAAGAGAAATGTTTGTCAAATATTTTTTGGGTTGAAGCAGTAGCATTCTTAGTTTATCTCTTGAATAGATCTCCAACCACAAGTCTAAAGATGAAAGTCCCTCAAGAAGCATGGAGTGGGACAAAGCTAGATGTTTCACATCTAAGGACATTCAGATGCATATCATACGCTCACACACTTTCTGAATTAAGGAATAAATTGGATGATCGAAGTGAGAAATGTATATTTACTGGATATAGTGAAACATCTAAAGATTACAGGCTTTACAATCCAATCTCCTAGAAACTAATTCTTAGCAGAGATGTAAAATTTTTGGAAAATCAATTCTAGAATGAATCAGAAAATCAACAAATGGACAGTCAAAATCCATTGCTACCCAGTTCTGAAAACACAGAAAATTCAGGACAACAAGTACCTCAACTTTCTCTTCCAAGATTGCAGGTACAAAGACAACCTAGAAATTCTCAGGATAACTCAACTTCAAACACAGACACATTCTCTGAACCTCAAAATCAGAGAACTTGAAGTTTGAGAGATATCCATCAACAGTTGGATGACATTGAACAACACAATCTTTTTGCATTAATGTCATGTCAACCTACATCTTTTAAAGAAGCAGCTAAGGAGACACATTGGATTCAAGCGATGAACCAAGAAATTGACTCCATTGAGAAGAAAAAGGCATGGGATCTTGTTGATTTTCCAAGTCACAAGAAGAGTATTGGTGTCAAGTGGGTTTCCAAAACTAAACTCAATGAAAAAGGGCAGATCGAAAAACATAAGGCAAGACTTGTTGCCAAAGGATTCTCACAACAACCTGGTATTGATTATGGTGAAACTTTTGCTCCAGTAGAAAGATTAGACACTGTAAGGATTCTATTGGCCATAGCAACCCAACACAAATGGAAAGTATACCAGATGGATGTCAAGTCAACATTCCTGAATAGTTTCTTAGAAGAAGAGGTGTATGTAGATCAACCATCTAGATTTGAAGTACAAGAGAAGCCAACCAAAGTATATCGGTTGAAGAAAGCCTTGTATGGATTAAATCAAGCTCCAAGAGCTTGGTACAACATAATTGACACTTACCTAATCAAAAGTGGTTTCAACAGAAGCCAAAATGAGCCAACTCTTTACACCAAAATAGATCAACATGGTAAAATTTTTATTGTATGTTTATATGTTGATGACATGATATATAATGGAAATGTTGAGTTAACCAGTTTTAAACATGCCATGCAATCTGATTTTGAGATGATAGATCTTGGCATAATGAAATATTTTTTGGGGATTGAGTTTGATCAATCAACCAAAGGAATTTTTGTCTGTCAGAAAAAGTATGCAGCAGACATCATCAAAAGATTTTGCATGGAAGAATGCAAGCCAACATAAACCCCTATACCCCTAGGCACAAAATTGAGCAAGAAAGATGAAGGCCCTACAGTGGACCCTACCCTGTACAAACATTTAGTAGGCAGTTTTTTGTATCTTACAACAATTAGGCCTAATATTATGTATGTATCCAGCCTTGTTTCCAAATACATGGAATCCCCCAAATATTCTCATTGGAAGATGGCGAAACGAATTCTGAGATATGTTGTAGGAACTCTCAATTTTGGCTTATGGTACACTAAATCTGATAGTAATCAATTATCTGGTTACATAGACAGTGATTTTGCAGGCAGCCTAGATGACAGGAAAAGCACCTCAAGACATGCTTGTCACCTGGGTACGAACCTGATTTCATGGGCATCAAAGAAGCATCCAATTGTATCAATATCTTTTGCAGAGGTAGAGTATGTCACTGCTACCTCAACTTCTTGTCAAGCTGTGTGGCTGAGAAGAATATTGAAAGATATGTCACATATAGAAAACGAACGAACTCCTATTTTTTGTGACAATACTTCAACAATTTCTCTATCCAAAAATCATGTGTTTCACAAGAAAAGAAAACACATTGAGACTCGCTTTCACTTCATTCACAAGTTAGTCAATAATGGTGATATTGCACTTCAATTCTGTGGCTCTCGAGACCAACTCGAAGATATCTTCACAAAGCCACTGGGAAAATATGTTTTTTATTTTCAGAGACAACACTTGGGCATAATTAGTGCTGATGTTTGTAACTGTTGAGTTTAAGAGGGAGTGTTAAATATAATGTAACCTCAATAGGATGAATGTACACTGCCAGTTGTCCTATCCGGATGTACTTTCATTTCTTGATTTGCTTGAGCCTATTTAGCTCAGTTATCTTCCCTTTTGCTAAACACTTTTTTTTTCATTGTATTCTTTTCCTTACATTCTCAATATACTGAATACTATTTTCTTCTTTGTTCTTTCTCTCTGCATTTCTTTCTTCACAATTTATCAAAAACGAATGCCTTACCTACTAAATTCCATGAGTTGGAATTAGAAACGTAGATGAGAATGCAATGACTCTTTTATCACAACCCTCAATCTCCCTCACTCAAATAATCGATGGTTGAAATTATTTTTCTATTGGAGTGACCTGCTCTTGGTCCTAAAGCCATCACGGTTGAAAATAATTACCAACTAACATTATTCACAACTAAAAACACACATCCCTTAAACTCCAGTGGCCAACAATGGTTGTGGATTACATTAACACTTGCGTTTAAAAAACATATGAAGAGGCAAAAACGAATTAAATTCTACAACTCATAAATAAAATCAAACTCATAATTAAAAAAGGATTTTACCCCAGAAATCCATATGGGAAAACCGGATTCGAATGGGGCTCAATATTTTATTTCACTATCTCTGGTTACAACGTTATTCCTCCTCCTTTCCTTGGCTCAAAAAGACCTTTTGCAAATGAGAGCGAATAAGGAAATAGGGCAAGCTAGGGGTAAGGGAAGACAAACAACCATGACTCTCCAATTCCAATTTCTCTGATTTGTCCTCTATTATTTTTTTCAATTTTATTAAATTATCAATTCATTTTTTCCCTTACATTTTTTTTTTCTTATTTGACTTTGGTTATCTATTACATAGTTTGAATAACCTTCATAAATTATTGCATTGTCTTGCTAGTACTGAGTCTCACCCATTCATTTGATTCACATCAATTTTGGATCATGGGCTTGTGCGATGTAAGGACAATACAATTGGAGGAAGAAGAAATGTCAGATCTCAGATCTGATATACAGATGTAGACCCGAGGGAATAAACAAAGAAATAAAGTTGCAAAGAGACGTTTTTGTAGTAGAATGAAAATTTCCAAGGGAATAAATGATGTACAATCATTTTTACCATAGGTTAGTTCATCCCCTAAAAATTATAGGCACTCGGATACCACTGTTGGGATGCACAAGATTGTAGATCAAGGTAGAATATCTTTCATTACTATGATACACTTATAAGATGACTTTTGGATTCATCTTCCAAGAGGGATGCACAAAATTGTAGATCAACGTAGAATATCTTTCATTACTATGATACACTTATAAGATGACTTTTGGATTCATCTTCCAAGAAGTCACTTGAACTTGCAACTATTATTTCTATCACTTGTGACATTTCATATTTATTCTCAAATAAATAACCATAACTCTAATAGATTATATTTGGACCAACATAATTTATCTTTAAAAATTTAAATTTTTAAAAATATATATTTTTTAAATTTTAAAATAATAAATCAAAATAAAACTTTACTTAATATTTAATAACTCTCCATATTTACTTATCACCACACCTATTTTAACAGATGTCATTTTTACTAGTTAATTAAATAAAAACAGAATAAAATGGCTATGGAGATCGAAGTTTTTTTTGTTTTCATCGACAAAAATAGATCCCCCATTGGGAAGATGGGACAACCTACCCTAGAATGGTATGCATAGTCACATTGTCAACGACTAGGGAAACCGAATCTCCACACCTATCAACTAACCTACAACTACGGGCTACACATATACAAGACTAGAACCTGGTGGTCTTTTTCTATTCGAGTATACGATTATCTATACCATTTTACAAAATACATTGTTTAAATGTGCAACATAAAATTGTGAATATTGTGATTTCATTAAAAGTGCAATAATTGTGAAAATTGTGATTTCATTAATTCTGCAATAGAAAATAGAAAACTGTGATTTCATTAACAATTATATATTATATAGACTAATATTTATTTGAAAATGTAAAATCGCAAAAGGGGAAACATCATAATAAAACATCAAGGTTAGCAGTACCATGCACACAATGAGCCTTACAACATACAATAAAGTTCCATTACCATAACATATCACCACATAATCATTGGGGCAAATTCCTCATCTTCTTCTCGTAGTTATGGATCAGTTGTGTTTAACTTGCAAGGAAATACCACTCAACAAACGTAAAGGCAGACTCAACCCAAGTACATGAGTAGAGAAAACTTACCATCCACCATAAAATGAATCACAAAAGTTTGTTGTAGAGTGATGTCCTCTATCAGGTTAGTCTCACCCTGTAACGCACTCAACCCCTAGGAGCTTTTTTAAGGTGTGGGGTATCAAAATTTTGTTTCCCTTAACTCTCTCTAGGCTCCCATGCAGGTTCTTCCAAACCCCCGACGTCTTTCCTGGCCCCTTTGAAGGATTTGAACAGAAGACGCTAGATTTCCATGCTAGGCCCCTTCCTTCATATGACTTCGGGTTGCGCCCAGGCACCAAATTAAAGGGCACTTCGGAGCTTCGGGCTCCGGGTGTTCTCTATACACCTCACTCTGAATCTGCCAAACTCTGAGCTCACAGACACACACAGACCAGATCTATGGTCCACACTTCTTTCACAACCGACGACTACGATTTACTTCGGGACTTCGGCGTTTAGGAGTTTCGATCGCTCAAAACACATCTTTCCTCCGAAGTGCTCCGTTCCCTGAGTTATAGATCGAGCACCAAGTGTTTTCCCCGATCAACGGTTGATATATGTGCTTTGCCTCGCTTCAGGCGACTTGCAATCAACGCTCCTCTACGTTCTTTATTTTGGGTTACCATTCCTCCTAAGTAACAGATCTCACCGGAGTCTTCCTATTCCAATGGAAGGTTATGATGAACTCTGACGCTTCAGCCTTTGGGAGTTCTCGTGCCTTTAGTTTTCAATTCCTCCATAGTGACTTTCCCCTGGAGTAAATCTCCAGTATCCATGTGTTCCTACGACGGACGGCTAGGATGATTCCTTACCTTTGGATCTTCAGACAACTTCTAGTTAATGTGTGTCCCTCTTAGATCGACGGTCATGATTTACTTCGACAGTTCAGGCTTTGGGAGTTCTCAACTCGTGCAAACCCACTTTCCTCCGAGGTGGCTATCTTCTGAAATGGAAGATCTATTGACACCTATCCTTAGTTGAAGAACGACTCAGATGAACTCCAACTCTTCGGGCTTTGGGAGTTCTTGTTCAACACACTCACTTTTCTCCCCGAGTGACTTTTCTTTGAAATGGCAGATCTTCTGCCACACGTCCCTTTCCAACAGATGGTTGGGATGACTTTGGGACTTCGGCCTTCAAAAATCCTCGTGCCTTCACACTTTTATTCTCCCAGAGTGACTTCTCTCTAGAGTGTAGGATCTAACAACACTTGTCCCTCTAGCTTGGATGACTCAGATCTGCATCGGCTCCTGGCTCTTCAGGATTTTTGTGATGCAAACTCCTCTTTTCACCCAGAGTCGGTTAGTGTCGGGCTGACCACAGCCTCAATATCACGGTTTGAGGGTATATACGTGACCCCAGAGATATACGGCTCCTAAATTCCGTTCAAGGGTCCCTTGGGTCTTAGTGTGTACCACTCTGAGAGGGACACCTGGCAACGTCGTCACTCGACACATGGGCCACCACATGATCTCGATGTAATACATGCGTCCCCATGATCGAACGGTCGTGGGAGATCCTAAAGGATCCTTAGATCCATGGTCCACATTAACTTCAGGACTTCGGGACTTCGAGGGTTTTGGTGTTACCAAACCTCTATCCTCCCAAAGCAGTCAATTTCAGGCTCACTATATCGTAGATCCGATGGATGGGATAGTTCTCGGGCATCCTTAGATCTACAGCCCAGATTAGGTTTGAGACTTCAGGACTTCGGGGAAATAACCTCTTGTGCAGAGAATATGCTCAATTCGTCGGACCCACGAAGTACGAAGGGCTCTAAGGGTTCACACCCGTGTTCCTTCTCCAGATCTGAGGATCGTGAAGAAGCTCGAGTCCTCCCGAACTAATATCATCCATTCATCTTCCAAATGAAAGGATATCTCCTTTCGGGGCTTGAATCTTGCTATCCTTCATGAGCTTTGTTACCTCCTTAAGTACTTAGGTATTTTGCACTATTTCTCATGAACTTAACACTTAGAGAAATATTATGCACACCCCTTGCGCTCATTTATCAACTCTACAACTTAAGGGTGTTCTTGGTCTCTACCCGCCTCGTAGAGACTCTGTGCATACATGAACTACCTCTCCTGAGCTTAACATATTCCTTCCTTTAGAATGACTTGGAGTTTTGGCGTGCACACGTGAGGCTATGCCCAAGGTCAACAAATTCACAGTTGATTTATTTTAACTTGAGCCACCATGGGGATCATGAATTTACATGCACAAGCGAGAGAATTCCTTATTTTCTTAAATACACAATTAGGAAGAATTAAATGGATACAGTATAACCATTGAGAAAACATGCACATCCATGCAACATTCATAGGATATCCAACTTTAATTCACAATTACAACTTAAATACACAAGATATGAGAATACTTATCTGTTACAGGTTGTAGCCAATTAACTGACTTTGGTTTTTTTCCTTTCCACCCAACCATAGGCTCAGAGGCATTCATTCTTAGCACTCTGGCCACCCCCGTTCCAAGCCATGATATCACCAGGGAATTTAGGCCAATTCTCAACGATCCTTTCACTTTCACATCATCTGCGAGGTTTATCAGGTGCTTCCTCAGCATCAAGCTCGTTGTCTTCTGCTTAGGTCTCGTTCTTTGCATACTCTCAGAGATTTCTCTCTTCGTCATGACCTCGATGAGGTTTATCATATTCTTCCTTAGAATCAAGCTCATGGCCTTCAACTCGTTCTCTGTTGGTGAGTTCCTTGCATTCTCCACTCTTCTTTTTATTCTCTGGTGTGCCTTGCACACACATCCCTCCTATCTTGTTCCTTCTTTCAGAAGGAAACTTGAGTCAGTTTGGGTATGAAAGACCCTGTGGTACTTTAGGCTAACCTTTTGTAGCTAGACAATGCTTCCATTCATGGGGTAGTTGATGGTTCAACTACCAATCATTTTCTTATTAACTGATCTCCTATAGTTTTCACATTATTTCCTCTAATGATATCATGGCTAGTATTTTCAAGGCTTCACCCCCATAGTCAGTTATTGGAAATTCAAACAATAATAGATTTACACTGTTCCCATGCCATAGCATTGTAATCCTAATTAATGATTAATTACAAGTTGGGGGAAACAAGGGTGTTACACACCCCCACTCTCTTTTCTGGTTTTTACATAAATATAAGAGAGTTATTAATTAATTAGGTTAAAATTTTCATAATGGAGTATATTCATCTACTCGTAACATTGGATTAGCTAATAAATCCAGTATTGCAGTATAGTTTGGAAACGAGCGTGTACCCTTGTGAGCCTGAGCCATTAGAGGAGCTTCAAGAAGTGACTACTAAACTTCCCTCATAAATCCCACCTATTTCTCTTTGTCTCCAGATTCCTCCATATGGGTGATATACATGAAAATCACTCTTCATGGTGTGACAGGATCTTTATGGCCATTCCTTCGGATGAAGATGAATTTATGAGCCTTCCGATGAAGATGAATTTCTGAGCCTTCCAATGAAGATGAATTTCTGAGCCTTCTACCGAAGCTGATGAATGCCAAGAACACCATAAATATTGGGGTGTACACCGATCACTCACTTCTCATCGCATCCCCTGCCTTACCTGATGACAGAAAGATAATTCATATCCCTTTTCATAATCATAGTGGACTCACTGAATAAGAGGAAATATTCATTTATTGGATTAAAGTTTTAGTTATTTGTTGGTTTTTTTAAATTTTGATGATTTAGAGTTTTTTAAAATGCACTATTATTTCTAAAAATAAAATTTTATATTCATCAATCCATTGTGAAACATAACTTGGGAATTTTTTTTTTCAAACTTAAAAATTTAAATTGTCCACTTATTACTGTTTAAATTTAGAGAATAAGAGTTAAATTGTCTGCTTAGTAACTTAGTTTAGTCTATTCATTCAATGAGCAGATTTCCAAACAGCAAAACTTAATGTTTGCATGATGGAGAATTCATTGATGAAAGTTGGCATGACAAATAATCGTGATGGACACTATGTGACATCCCCAAAAATAAAGTATTTTCGAAATTTAAATTGGTTGGAAAATTATTCCATTTTTAGTAAATTTGAAATTGGAATTTTTTTTTCCATTTATGGCAATTCCAAATTTTGAATTTTATAATTGTAATTAATTATTATGATTGTTGGGAAGGGATCTGATTTGACACAACTAACTATTTGACTATGACACTTGTATGAAAACAAAATATTTTATATTGATTGCAGGAGGACAAATGGAACAACCATGTTAAATCAGTTGACCATGACTCCATGAGTGGGGAACATGTTGGAACTACCTCTAGGTTGATTGTTACAAGTGGAAAATCAGTGATTTGGCCATTGGCAGGCCCTGAAAATCAGGGATTTAGAAATCTGCGAAAATTCCCAAGGGAGGGAAAAGGACCTAGGCAAATTGATAAATAGCATATGTGAGGAGGCAGGACGTTGCCAAGTATGATGGGAAAGAGACTATTGATTTTTACTTCTTGTTATGAAAACTACTGAGTGAGTGTGAGGCAAGAGGAATCTACTAGAATTGAAGGGAATTACTCAGGATGAGTTTCCAAGTTCGCTCTCATGGATTCATGGTCAAGCTAGGGGGTGAATTGGGCAAGTGCGTTTGGCTTCCTTGTTCTACAGTTGGGAGGAATGTGGTTGTTCCCTTTGGCTTCCCACAAATTGGTTCAGATATGTTAAATATTCTTCTTCTGTGTCCTGAATGATTTTGGTATATCTATTATTACGCATCTATTTATGTTAAGTTGAAATTAATTTTCCATGGGTAACATCTGCTCGTTGTATGAAGTTCACAATTAAAGACCAATTCTGGGACAGTTCCTTCTGAAAACTAAAATTCTAGGCAGAACCCATCTAGGTGTAAATGAACTTGAAGGAATAGATCGATCTACAAATGTATGCATATTTTTGAAGTTGCAATTTTAGATGGACCTATCTGTGAATAATTTTGAAGTGGACTAAGTCCTTCCACTTTTTGCTTATAAGCTCATACATATATTTATATACAAAATACATCGACATGGTTATAGTTATATCAGTATATAGGTCCTATTAAATGAAGATCCAAGGGTTGCTTTAGAAAACCCCACTTATACAGAGATTCGTTGTCATAGCACTTGAAAAAACAAACATTGCCAATAGGTAACCTCCTACCTCCTATTTAAAGGGAATTATTAAATCGAAGAGTCGGAAACTCTCCTTAAAACCCTGTTATAGAACCAAATGAAATTAAATAAGATTGCTACTCTATTAAGACAATACAAAAGGAGAATACTCAACGAGAATAAGGACTCGACAATAGTAAGACAAAATCTAATTCATGATGTTCGATCGTTTAACCTTTGCACAAAAATAAGGGATCCGATTGTAGGAATACTTACTGTATGCAGTAAGATTATAATTTTGTTTCCTGTGAATGTACATGTGAACGACCCACTTGGGGTTCGTGATCGTAGTCTATATTGAATGTGACCACTACAATTGTACAGTTCTGTACTTAGACTGGAAAATTCAAAAGGTCTTATAGTCCCAATCTGTACAGACCAAAAATCCAATTTGGGACGCGATCCTACTAGTTTAGGCGTGTTCCGAAATTATTTACATAATCAATTAACAAGTCAATTTATCGACAGATGGAAACAAACATAGGCTAAGTAGCTAACAATGTTAAAGTTTGCATGTATATAGTTATAGAACACATGGAAGTCTTGAGTACCACAACATATTCCTAGTAATAAGCAAGTCCTTATGTTCTTTATACATATTATGTACGAAGCCAATGAAAACGTATAATACCTTCATGCAGGGTAAAGAGAAAATTAAATAACCATGAATGTTTGTATAATTAATAATAAGAATAATCTTGGAAAATAAATAGAATAACCAGTAAATGATTCAAGTTATGAAATACAAAAAAGAAAAAAAAACAGTTTCGGAAATGGAGGGGATTATGTTAAACTTAGAAGAAAATTAAAAGTGCACAACTTGTATACTCTTCATATTTATCTATAGTCGAATCGACTCAATATACGAAGAATAGGTTACAAAAGAATAGTTGTCGAGTTTTCTTTTTCAATGAAAAGTATACATGACATAGGCAATATTTATTTTCACCACTATTTTTTTCTTGACTTCGCCCTGAAATAGAAGAAGGAATAATCAGGGAGTGTGCCCCTTCCAAGTTATGATTTCCACTACAACTAGACGCAATATTTGCGTACCCTTCTAATCTCTGTAGCATTAACATAAAGTAGGGCATACCCCTAACTAATCAATATATAAAACTTCGACGAGACTTATTTATAAGTAATAAAGATGGTACATAGCCTCAGTCCTCAGCACCAGTGAACTCTAAAAGCTAAGTCTGAGGAACGGTGTACTTGGAACCAGTTTACCTTTTGCGCAGATGATAGGGATCGACCGAGTGCCTCGTGGATTTTGACATCCCTGTAAGAAATATTCACCATTAAATCATTAGCAACACATACGAAAATAAAATAAACAAGAAGCTACAATAGAACCATAAACAGAGGCAGCGATAAATTTGATTTATTACTTAACTCATGGTTGGAACCTGGCAAACTTGTGCTTGTTGCGCTCTGGTTGAGTAAATGTCCCGAGTTAGAGAAGTTGGTCTAGGTATTCCTGATGGGTACCTCGCATCAATGAAGTCCCATCATTAGCATGATACCAAACCACAAATCGTTTTTTCATAAAGAAAATTCAATAGTACTATTTTTCCAACTTTTAACTATGTAAAATACGAAATACAGATAGACGAATACCCTATGTAAACATTACTGGAAATGTCGATTCTGTAGCTAAGTGGTTAATACATACTGAAATAAATAACTGAGGTATTTGTTTTGAAGCCATTTCTATTTACAAAAAAAAGACAACCTAGCACTTAACCACGAAGCCTTACATAAATCACAGAATCGATAAGGACAGTAATCCCCTTTTAATACCCCAAGCCTCAAACCAAAAGATTCGAACCACCGAAGTATTTTCCAAGGGTGAATGTAATAGCCTTCGAAGGACACAAGCTTATATCGGACTTCAGAGACGCATCTACGAAAGGCTAAGAAAACCGTCGGAGATAAATATAAAGGAAAACCTCAAATTAAATATGCGCAACAGAAGATACTAAGCATCGTTTTCCCTGTAGCATTTCCTTGAACGACCCTATTATTCAATCTTTGTTTCGAGATAAAAATCCTTACCGCTAAGATGGACTTCCCTGCCTACCTCTAGGACGTGACCCAAGTCGATAGACTCGTTGCCGAAGATAGTGATACACAGGTCCATTCAGAGAATCTCACAATGACAAAGGAATGTCCGTTTAACCCTAGGAAGAGACCTTATGAGAGTAAATTAATGTTGGAAGTAAAGGGGTTGTTGGGGCCATGTGATGGGGTTCAAGTTGGTGCGTTTTGACTAGAAAGGAATCAGAAAGGGCCATCAAAACTCGTGGCTACATGACCCCATTAATGGCCAGATGCAGAGCTTTAACTCTCGCTGACAGTTATACCTTTCCACCCAGGCTATGCATCAAATGCGCAATTAACTTGACTCCTTTATGACGTGACTAGTGAGGCCGCATTCTCTTAACTGTTGACTTATAGTTTACCGCCTATCCAACAGTATTGTAGTTGGGGTTTCATTACCCGAACATCGGTAAGAAAAGGGACGGGGTTATCTCGTTACTAGACACTCTTAGTTGTTAAAGGAACCCAATTTTGTTCAACCAACAAGACTATAATACTAATCACTAGTGGTGTATAATTTCTCACCCCTTGATTTTATGTTAGATAAATGCATTATGTTAAAGATTATATTATTCAGTCTAGTATGCGTGAATACATAAATCGCATGTCTAAGGAAAAGATAGGTTTGTAGGTCTAAACCTAAAACTTTACAGACACTTGTTATGAATAGGGATGCATGGTTTAAACCATAGACGAGTTACTGCACTATTAGACTAATATAAGAGGGTTATTGCATGAAGAGAAGTACTTAACTTACCTCACAAATTTTTATTTTTTATTTTGGCATTTTGAAGTATATTACACACTAGGAGAGATACTTATGAGAAGGGGCTACCTATCATTGAGATAGTTGGACCTTGCAACAAAATTGACTTCAGAGAAGGCCCTGCTATGCCATTTCTGGATGAAATGCTGAAGAATGTATGTAATATGAAGGATAATAGAATTTTTGTAAAATGGAAAGTTTGATGGTTTGTGGCTGAAATATTTAACACTAATAAATTGAGTGGGTGTGTGTTATTGTGGGAGTTGAACGGGTTTGTATCCGTGGATGTGGACAAAAAGAACTATCTTAACTACCACAAGTGACTAATCAATCTGATGAAGATCAGGGGAGTGATTTCCTATGACAACACTCTCTAGAGAGGAACCATTGCAACTCACCCCGAAGGTCCGAAGGCTTCATCCATGTCAAACATTTCACATTGGAAGTGAACAAGGTCCTTGCCGATGATGTTGATGATTAACAAGGTGAACTTAGAGTATTGATGATGATGATTATTAACATTCATGGAGACCAATTGGTCTATTGGACCTTAAGAAGGTAAGAGATTACTTCAATTTCACTAAAATTGTATTTCTATGATAAAAAACATTGAGAGAAGGTTTCTAAGATCACCATAGTTTTGACGACTTAGGAGGACTAGGAAGGTCCATATTGTGAGAGATATTTTTAAATTGGGATATAATATGGGTATCGGGAGGGAAATCCAATAGGAAGTGTTTTTCATCTTCTACTTAGTGTAACAAAGGTAACAAATTCTCTCATCTGAGGGTGTTTTGGGAGTTCTCCAACGCCCAGTTTCACTGTGTACCTTGTGTGAGTTTGTTCTTATTTTAGCAATGTTGATTTTCTTATTTTCAATTTTCAAAATTGAGAGGTAATTTCTTATCTTCTAAATTAGGCTTGACCAACATCTTAATTTCCTTTTACCCACTAATTCTTTATCACACCACATTTTCTCCTTAAATTTATAAGTGATAATATTTGTAATATTATCGATATTCTACATGATGGTTTCTTCTTGTATTCCCCGATTATTTAAGTTAGAGTATAATATAACATATTGAATGATTGATACATTAATAATTTAATGTATTAATTAATTATTACATTAATACATTGCTAAAATATTAATACACTAATAAAGTAATACATTATTAAGGGATTAATACATTAATAATGTAATGTATTAATTAATTAATACATTAATACATTACTAAACTATTAATACACTAACAAAGTAATAGATTAATAATACATTATTAAAGTAATAATGCATTAATAAATACATTATTAAAGTACTAATACCTTAATAAATATATTATTAAAATAGTAATACATTAATACATTATACAATATTAAAAAATTAATACATTAATTGAAAATTACTATGGTTGACCATGAATATGGTTGACTTTGGGAAAGAAAGGTTCACTATGGTTGATATGTTTAATTATGGTTGACCATGACTATGGTTGACTTTTATAGACTTTCACCATGGTTCACTATGGTTGACCTTCAATAATTGACGCAGTGCCCCTACCTCAGCAGGGTTCTATTGACCTCCCGGTCTCTGGATCGATCTACTTCTGAGCCAAAATGGCTCTTTGGGCTCCTGCTAGAACCCCTTGAGTCGTATCCACAGGTCCTCTTTTTCCTCCTGGAAAAGGACTTGAGAAAACGTGCGCGCGTGCCTCTTCTTCGACGCTCTTCTTTGTTCTCCAATCAACGCACTTCGGCCTTTCACATTTTGGGACTTCGGGACTCCTGTATGCAAGTCCTCCAATTTCTTGTCTCCCCAACTCCTGGTTGCCGAAACGCTGAAAAGGACTTAGCCTCTGTATTGGCCCTTAGCCTTCGTTTATGTGACCATGCACTTTATGTCCAAGCGCTTATCGACTTTTCGCGATTGAGGGAATCGCGATGCAAGCGATCCTCCCAATATTTTGTCCTCTGAAATGTCGAAACCCAAAATAGTGTATAAATCAACGGCTCCTCTTTTAAGTCGTTGTCCATATGATCGGTCCCGTGATTTGGCATTATTCCTCCGTGCACGTTTTGAGACTTCGCAACTCCAGAAGCAACGTTCCTTGGCCTTTCAATCTCTCGGGTCCCGAAATGTTGAAGTAGTACCCGTGACCACAGTCCACCTTTTAGGATTTCGTGATTCGCAATTTCATGAATCTAGCTGCGACGATTCCAGGTCCTTCAGTATTCCATACCCCGAAATGCCAATTCTCCCCTGGACAATCAACGATCCAGATCTGCCCGAATGGACGATCCTTGTTCAATCGCGATCCCTCCTTTCGCGATTTCAAGAGCCGAGACTTCTTGTCTCGCGACTCCTTCCTCCTTGATCTCTCGATACCCGAATTCCTGGTAGACTTTGATCTTTGACACATGTCCTCCCCAAATGGATGGTCTGTATTCTTTCGAAACTTCGTAGGTTGAAAAGTCGAAGGACTCCTTTTCCTTCTGCTGAGAGAAGGCTTAAACCTCGTGCACCTTCTCTGGATCCGACAGTTCACGGACCTCAGTGCTAGATCTGATGGTTCAGATCCTCCCTCTTATTCTTTGATCCAGTGGCTCTCAGGCCACCACACTCTAGATCCAACGGTCTAGATTCCTTCGGGATTTTTTGTACCATAAGTTTGCAATGCAAGTGATCACAAAATCTCTTGCTGCTCCAAGTCACGAACTCTGAAATGCCAAAATTCAACTGCGTGATTTCAGGATTTCACGAACCGGAAGTTCGCGATGCAAGCGGTTCCACATCTCTGTCTGCTCCAAACCCCGAACTCCGAAATGACGAGATTCTACGCCTGATCCAACGGTTGTCGGGATTTCAGCACTTATCTACGAAGTGTCTCCGTTGTTTGTTTCTGCTGCTCTCCTATGCACACCTCCCAAAGGTTAAACTCTGTGCACTTTCCTCCGGATCTAACGGCTGTCGGTTCTCTGCACGAGATCTGATGGCAGTTGTAGCTCCCTCCTGATCTTTGCACTTCTTCCTTTTCCTTGGAAAATCTCAGATGCTTCAAAGGCCCTGACCTTTGCTTTCTCTGTGAACCCCGTGACCTTGGGTCTCGTGTGCACTCTGGAAAACATTGTTTCTCCTGAGCTTTGTTTGCTCTGAAACCTCAAAGGGTTTCTCTTGACCTCTGTACTCCTTGCAGGGTACTTGCACACAACTTTGCTATCTGTCCTGATCTTTAGAACTCAGACCTCTAAGGGAATCAACCCTTGCCTTCTCCGTCAAATGGAGATGGGTGCCCTCTTGGAAACCTCCTGCTCAAGAACTCCTTGCTGAGAAAATAGAGTATTGAACAACTCTATAAATGTCTTCTCTTCGACACTTCTCCTCTCTGAACTCGAAAGAGTTCCTTCTGTGCACACTTGCACTAACTTAATGCTTGCCTAACAGAGTTCTCCAGAGTCCTCAGTGACTCTGTCTTCTTCTGACTCGAAATAGATTTCTTCTGTGCACTATGTGCACTTACTCAATGCATGCCTGACAGAGCATCCACAAAACCTTTAGTAGTTATTTTTTCTGGTCGAACTCGAAACATAGTTCTTTCCCCAATGCACCCTATGCATTCGCTCAATGCACACCTAGCAGAGCTTCTACAAAACTTTCAGTAGTTATGTCTTCTTCTGAACTCGAAATAGAGTTGTTTCTTGTGAACTCCTTGCACTTCTGTTGGTGAAGGTCCAATTCTCTCCCTCTTGAGCTTTCCTGAGGCGGTCTCACCTCTGTCAACGCACACCTTGCAGACTCTGTGCACTCCTTGCACCTAAAAACTCCAAGATAGGAAGAAATCGAAATTTTACAATTAATTCACCAGTTATGCATTCAAAACAAGAAATGCATAAAAAAAAGTAAACAGGCACAGACATTTCACGGTAGGAAAAACTACTCTTCTATTAATCTGTATGTCTATACAAAATGTTTACAATGGTTGGACTGTAACAAGTCTCAACTTTTTTCCTAAGACCTCTCTAACTGAGACCCCTCCTCCTCTCCTAACTCTCTATCTGATTCTCTAATTCTCTACTCTCTAAACTTCCTAATTACAAAGAGGGCTCTCTCACGAGATTATCATCCGCCTCACCATCTCTTAGCCATCATTCTCACAGAGAGGCTCTCTACAGCTACATTACACAAAAGGAGTGTCCAGGCCTGACTACAACCTGGGCTTGCTTCAGGTAACCATTAACAGAAACCTCAACCACTACTTGAAAAAATATGTGGCTTGGAATTAAGAGCCTTACAACACAAATCCCCAAATGGGATCTGATTTCAAAATTTTGAAAAACGATAGGGCTTTGCCTCTCTCCCTCATGTATGCACGCTGAATGTGCTGGCTAGATGGCGCTTAGGCTTGTTAATGTTTATGCCATTATTATATTTCTTTGCATTTCAATAGATAAGAGCACAATAAGAACAAGATCACTGAGAAATACACATTCACAAGAGACACAACATTTATCCTGGGAAACCCTCTAGGGGAAGAAAACCCAACAAAAACTTCCTTATCATAAATAGCTTATACAATGTTCAAGAGATAACTCAAACCAATACAGAAAGTCCTCCCAAGAGATGCGCTACTCTTCTCCCTCTCTCCAACTAGTAATTGCAGCTTGCCTCATAAGAGAAATGAGCAAGTGAGTTGTGTGTTTGAAGTGAGGCACTGGCCTCTTATTTATACAAGATTCACACATGTGAAATGTTACAACTGGCAGGGCCGACCTCTCACTCTAGGTGGGTAAACCCACCTTTAATTAATTCTGGGTTTTCCATAATAACTGTTGGGGCTGACTTCTTATTCTACCCTTTGTAATTTTCTGATGACCAATCTGTAAAAGGGGATTTGGTCCTTATACAATTACTGACATGATTAATCCACAATGGGGATTAATCCAATAACAATAATAATAATAATGACATGATTAATCCACAATGGGGATTTAATCCAATAAATAAAATAATAATAACAATGTTCTTCGCAGTTACATTATTTCAACACTCCCCCTTAACAAGAAGGGTATTCTTCATCAGCATCAGGCCAGAGAGGTATGCATCATTAGTGGCATATGGAGGACAGTATCGTCAATATCATATTGAAACATTGTCTAGCACATTTACGAGTCATCGAAAGTTTTCTTCATCAGCAACATCATCATTCTCGAAATAATGCTATCATCATCTGCATCAAATATGTATCAGTAAAAATGATACCTCATCACAACACTAGGCTGGCACATCACAGTACTACACTAGCTCAATGTCACAATGGTTAAGCTGGTAGCTCAATGTCAGTCACATCTTGCTTTACGTCTAACAACTAGGTCAGAAGCAAGTAACAACATCATCTCGCTTTACGTCTAGCAACTAGGTCAGAAGCGAGGAATCACAACGTCATGCTTCACGTCTAACAACTAGGTCAGAAGCATGACTCATCTTTCTTTACATCTAACAATGAGGTCAAAAGAAAGGAACACATAAACATCTCACTTTACGTCTAACAACGAGGTTAGAAGCGAGGAATCATCTTTCTTTACATCTAACAACTAGGTCAGAAGCAAGGAATCAACGACGTCATGCTTTACGTCTAACAACTAGGTTAGAAGCATGACTCATCTTGCTTTACGTCTAACAGTGAGGTCAGAAGCAAGGATCAAATGGCGTCATGCTTTACGTCTAACAGTGAGGTCAGAAGCATGACTCATCTTTCTTTATGTCTAACAGCGAGGTCAGAAGCAAGGATCACACAACATCATGCTTTACATCTAACAGTGAGGTCAAAAGCATGATTCATCTTTCTTTATGTCTAACTGCGAGGTCAGAAGCAAGGATCACATAGCGTCATGCTTTACATTTAACATCGAGGCCAGAAGCATGACTCATCTTGCTTTACTTCTAACAACGAGGTCAAAAGCAAGGAATACATATACTCCCCCTTTCAGGGAGGGTCCTTTCGGACAATACCAAGCTTATCTCGAAAGTGTTCAAACTTTACACAAGATAGAGGCTTAGTCAACACGTCATGAACCTGTTCATCCGTGCTAATGTACTAGAGCTTTAAGGCTCCTCTCTGTACCATGTCGCAGATGAAATGATAGCGGATCTCTATGTGCTTCGACCTATCATGGAACACAGGATTCTCTTTCATTTTAATGCAACTTTGATTGTGACATAGAATCATGGTTTCTCTCATCTCTAAATCAAATAGGCCTGTCAGCAACTTTCGAAGCCATATAGCTTCGCAGCTAGTAGAATATGCGGCAATGTACTCTGCTTCCACTGTGCTGATAACAATACTGGATTGCTTCCTACTCTGCCATGAGATCATAGCTGATCCCAAACTGAAACAACATCCAGAAGTGCTTTTTCTGTTAGCAACGCTTCCTACCCAATCTACATCAGTATATCCACTCAATGTGAAGTCATGATCTCCATCATAGCTGAGTCCATAATCCATTGTACCTTTAAGGTACCTCATCACATGTTTTGTAGCCACTAGATGAACACGTCTGGGCTCTACCAGAAATTGACTCAAAGTGTTCACTGCAAAATAGATGTCTGGTCTTGTGTTCGTCAGGTACATCAGCAATCCAATAATCTGTCTGTACAGGGTGGCATCTATCAAATCTGATGAAGTATCGACCAACAACTTCATCTTTGCTTCCATGGGTGTATTCATGGACTTGAATTCTAGCATGTCGAATCTCTTTAAGATTTTGACCGTGTACTTCCCCTGGTTAAGGAAGATTATTTCTGGACTCCGCCATACCTCAAGACCTAAGAAGTAATGCATTAGGCCAAGGTCTTTCATTTCAAATTCTACGGCAAGTCTCTGTTTATATTTAGCGATGAGATTTTCTTCTCCAGTTAAGAATAAGTCATCCACGTACAGTAGTAATATTACTGGTTCATTATCCATGATATTGAAGTAGATATTTGAGTCTGCTTTACTCTTGGTAAAGCCTAAGCTCGTCAAGAAACTGTCTATATGGCCATACCAAGCTCTGGGAGCTTGCCTCAATCCGTATAAGGATTTCTTCAATCGATAGACATGAGACTTCCTATCTTCAACCTCAATTCCTTGGGGTTGTTTTATATACACTTCCTCTTTGATAACACCATTCAGGAAAGTTGTCTTCACATCCATCTCGTGCAGCTTCCATTTCATCTTTGCAGCAAGAGATATAATGGTTATGATCGAAGTGTATCTGGCCACAGGAGCGAATGTCTCTTCATAGTCAATGCCTTCCTTCGGGGAAAAAGCCACGAGCGACAAATCTTTCTTTATACTTCTCAATACTTCCATCAACAACATGTTTTATTTTGAAGAGCCATCTGTAGGATACCCCATCTTTATTCTTTGATCTGGGAAATATTTCTCATACTTCATTCTTCATTATGGATTGGTATTCCTCTGTCATGGCGTATGCCCATTCTTTTCTCTGAATGGCTTCTTCAGAGCAGGTAGGCTCTTCATCTAGAAGATCACATATCAAATCCGTGTAACTGGAGAATGGATTTGGTCTTTTTACCTGTCTCAAGGTTCCTTCTGGAACGCCATACTTCTCTCCATCTTGAATAAGCTCTCTTGCCCAAGCAGGCTTTCTTTTATGGGAGAAGGTAATTTGAGGAGGTTCTTGAACTTCTACTATATCATGGTCTTCTAGAATTTCCTTATCAGGGGAAGTTATGACTTCCCTCACTGGTTCTGCAGCTATGGGAACCTCCCTCATTGATTCTGCAATTCTGGGATTTATAGGTTCCTCTTCATATACTTCTTCAAGCTGACATCTTCTAGATTTATTAAGTGTTTCTTCTTCATCAATGGTCACATCCCTACTGATCTCAATGTGGTGGTGACCTGGTATGTAGAATCTGAAGGCCTTGGAGACCCCATAAATATTCCCTTCTTTCCTGAAGGGTTCCAACTTGTTTCTTTTCTCTTTCAGTATACGAATAAACACTGGACAACTAAATATTTTGAGATGAATTACCTCTAGCTTCTTTCCGGTGAACATCTCTTCTGGTGTCTTGAGCCCAAGTGCACTATGGGGAAATCGGCTCTGCACATAAACTATTGTCATTGTTGCTTCTACCCATAAGCACATAGGAAGATCTTGATCTTCACAACTTCCAGCATGGTTCTGTTCTTCCATTTAGCTACATCGTTTTGTTGGGGATCTTGATCCCAACATCTTTGCAGATATTCACGAACTCTTTTGAGGTATATTCTCCTCCATTATCTGACTTGAGTATCTTAATCTTTCTTACAGAAGGGTTCTCTTATCAAGGCTTTGAATTCCTTGATCTTGTTGAATACTTCAAATATATCCAGGTCTTTTACAAGAATAATCATTAATGAATGATACATAGTATACATACCCATTATTGGAGGATGATGGCATTGGGACACATACATATGAATGAATGAGTTCTAGGACTCCTTGTTCCTTGCTGTCCCTCTTCAGAAACAGGTTCTTGACGTTATTCCCTTGTGCACATCCATTGCATATGCCTTCATGGTCACCTTTGAGTTCTGGTAAACCTGTGACATCTTTGCATATGTATGGTAGTGCCTTGTAGTTGATGTGAGCTAATCTTCTAGAGTTCACATGGATTCTTCAATAGCATGGGTCATGGCAGCTTCTGAGTGACCCACCTTGTTCTTCTCCACTAATGATTGCTTCATTTATGATTTCTTATTTAGCATGTTGCCTTCTGCAACCTTTGATATATCTTCCTCATGTGACCTGGAGCAAGGTCAACAAAACAACAAGCAAGAATAATATCATTCTTGATAATATAAAGCAATAGCACGAACAATCATCACAGTAGCTCCTTTAGAGCTATCACTTATAATTTATCTGAAGCAAAG